>JARYGA010052005.1:0-17393 GCA_030545235.1 Helianthus tuberosus | reverse complement strand
TTCTTACCACTAGTTCGAGACTATGGAAGTTCGAGAGTGGAAAAGTGGTGGTTAATAGCGAATGAAGGAGGTCTTTGAACTTCCGAAAGCTCCTAGCTCCCTTGTGTGACCTTTTACACCTTTGTATGTATGTAGATTGGATGAAGTTGGTTGGATGATGATGATGGTGATGGGGTTTGGGTTCAGCCGAAATAAGGAAAGGAGGGAGAGAGATGAGAGTTGTGATGGTGATGATAAGAATGAGTGGTTAACCCTTGGTGTCTTTTATAGACCAAGTTCACCCTTTAACCATTGTGCTACATGTTCTAATATCCACCAACATATTAAGGACTCTTGGATAATATGTTTCAAATGGTGGAACAAGATCTATTATAATATGTAAATAAAATCATGTGTGTGGGCTACCTTGTAGCCGTAGGATGGGGGGGGGGGTATAGGGTTGGGTTTCAACTATGTAGTTTGTGAGCTTGGTTGGATTCTAAGTATGTAGTTAGTGTTATAAGTGGGTTATGTAATATATAGTGTGTTAGGGTGTTCGGGGACCCTAACTAGTTTAGAAAGATAGAAATAATGTGTTTGACAATATTTTTGTGTCCCGGGTAAAGTTCGGTTGTTCGGTTGACACTGTTCCGTTAAAGTGCTTAACTAATCCGTAAAGTGTCTTTGATATATAATTTTGTAACACTTTTAATTTCTAACACTTAGGAAAGCACACAGGACTATTTAGAAATTTTTCTGTACACTACTAGTATGTTAACAAGCGCATGTAAATATAGCACAGAAATCAGAGAGCAGTTAAGCAATTCCACACAGTCGTCAAGCACTTTAATTATCATTAATAAATTGTATGGAATACAGGGAATTTTGAGGGTTGTCACATTCTCTCCCTGTTAAGAGAATTTCGTCCCGAAATTTAGCGCATGGATACTGAGGAAGCTAGTTAAGTTGCGTTGTTTTCCTGATTTTCCTGGGGTGTCACATCATCCCCCTGTTGATTTGGAATTTCATCCCGAAATTCTGCAGTAGCTTCAGTTTTTCTTAAACAGCTGGGGATACTTGAGTTTCATTTGATCTTCTCGTTCCCAAGTATACTCTGGGCCACGACGGGTATTCCAACGAACTCGGATAAGAGGTATCCTGGTGCGCTTGAGAATTTTAACATCCCGATCGGTAATCTCTACTGGTTCCTCGACGAATCGCAGCTGGTCGTCGATAGTGAGTTCCTTGAGAGGAACTATGAGGGTTTCATCTGACAGACACTTCTTCAGATTCGACACATGGAAAACATTGTGAACTCCGCTGAGTTCTTCAGGTAGATTCAACCTGTAGGCTACCTTGCCAATTTTCTCAACGATCTCGAAGGGTCCAACGTATCGCGGGTTGAGTTTGCCTTGTTTGCCAAAGCAGACTACACCTTTCCAAGGCGAGACTTTGAGTAGCACTCGATCCCCAACCTGGAACTCGAGTGGTTTTCTTCCCTTATCAGCATAGCTTTTCTGACGATCACGAGCTGCCGCCATTCGCTGTCGTATCTGAGCAATCCTCTCAGTCGTGTCTACCACAAGTTCTGGGCCTGTGATTTGGCTGTCACCAACTTCTGCCCAACAAAGAGGTGATCGGCACTTTCGTCCGTACAATGCCTCGAACGGAGCGGCTTGGATGCTGGTGTGGTAGCTGTTGTTATACGAAAACTCCACTAGCGGGAGGTGCTTTTCCCAGCCATTACCAAAATCGATTACACACGCCCTAAGCATGTCTTCAAGGGTCTGGATGGTGCGTTCAGATTGCCCATCCGTCTGTGGGTGATACGCGATGCTCATATCTAAACGTGAGCCAAAAGACTTGTGCATTGCTTGCCACAGTTCAGAAGTAAAACGCGCGTCACGATCATAAATGATGGAGGTTGGCACTCCATGCCTTGACACCACTTCTTTTAGGTAGATGTCTGCTAAGGTAGAATACTTATCCGTTTCCTTGATAGCCAGAAAATGTGCAGACTTGGTCAGTCGATCCACGATCACCCAAATGGTATCATTTCCGGGTTGAGATCTGGGCAGATCAGTAACGAAATCCATGGAAATTTGCTCCCATTTCCATTTCGGGATCTCTGGTTGTTGTAGTAGGCCTGATGGTTTCTGATATTCAGTCTTGACTCTCGCACAAGTCAAGTACTTACTGACGTAGGTTGCTATGTGAGCTTTCATGCCAGGCCACCAATACATAGTCTTGAGGTCGTGGTACATTTTATCCGAACCAGGATGTACCGAATAACGAGACTTATGTGCTTCATCCATCACCAGCTCGCGTAAGCCTCCATAAAGTGGATCCCAGATGCGCCCTGTTACATAGTAGGCACCGTCTTCCTTTTGTTCTAGCCGCTGCCTCGATCCTCGTAAGGGTTCAGCCCTGATGTTCTCTGCTTTCAACGCTTCAACCTGAGCATCGCGAATCTGAGCGGGGAGGTTAGATTGGATGGTAAGCTGTAACGCACGTACACGCTTAGGTACAGTATCCTTTCGGCTGAGGGCGTCGGCCACAACATTGGCTTTGCCCGGATGGTATTTGATCACGCATTCGTAATCATTCAAGAGCTCGACCCATCGGCGTTGTCGCATGTTTAACTCTTTTTGCTTGAAGATATGCTCGAGACTCCTGTGATTGGTGTAAATGGTGCACTTGGTACCGTACAGGTAATGTCTCCATATCTTAAGCGCGAAAACAACTGCTCCCAGCTCCAAGTCATGCGTAGTGTAGTTCCTTTCATGAACTTTAAGTTGGCGTGATGCGTAGGCAATGACCTTGTCACGTTGCATCAATACGCAACCAAGTCCTTGGATGGAAGCGTCGTAGTAAATCACAAAATCATCTGTGCCTTCAGGCAATGAGAGGATAGGCGCGCTACAAAGTCTATCCTTCAAGTGCTGAAATGCGGACTCCTGTGCATCACCCCAATGATAGGTGACACCCTTCTGAGTCAGTGAAGTGAGAGGTTGCGCAATCTTTGAGAAATCCTTGATAAACCTTCTGTAATATCCTGCCAAACCCAAGAATTGACGGATTTCTGTTGGTGTGCGGGGTGCAGGCCAGTTCTTGATCGATTCAACCTTAGATGGATCCACATGAATTCCATCCTTGTTTACCACATGGCCTAGAAAGTGGACTTCGCGAAGCCAGAAGTCACATTTCGAAAACTTGGCATACAACTGCTCTTTTCGAAGAAGTTCCAGCATAAGTCGTAGATGCTGCTCATGTTCCTCCTGACTCTTAGAATAGATCAGGATATCATCGATGAACACAATAACGAACTTATCCAGGTAAGGTTTGCATACTCGGTTCATGAGATCCATGAAGACCGCTGGTGCATTCGTCAACCCGAAAGGCATGACCAGAAACTCGTAATGGCCGTAGCGAGTTCTGAATGCTGTTTTGGAGACATCCTCCTCTCGGACTCTCAGCTGATGGTATCCCAATCTCAAATCAATCTTAGAGTAATAGCTCAACCCTTGCAACTGGTCGAACAAGTCGTCAATACGTGGAAGAGGATAACGATTCTTCACGGTCACCTTGTTGAGTTCGCGGTAGTCAACACACATTCTGAAAGTACCATCTTTCTTTTTCACAAACAAGACTGGGGCTCCCTAGGGCGAAGAGCTAGGACGTATGAAACCCTTTTCCAAGAGTTCTTGTAGTTGCGTAGACAGTTCTTCAAGTTCTGATGGAGCTAGACGATAAGGTGCTCGAGCTATGGGCGCTGCTCCAGGAGCTAGCTCGATTTGAAATTCAACTTGATGATGAGGCGGAAGACCAGGTAATTCCTCAGGAAATACCTTGGGAAAGCCACGTACAATAGAGATGTCTTCAATTCTCTTCTCTTCCGTTGATGTGTCAGTAACGAGTGCTAAAATGGTAGTGTGGCCCTTTCGCAAACACTTCTGGGCCTTAAGGAAAGAGATGATGCCTTCGACAGCACCATTTTTGTCGCCATGAATCACGAGGGGTTCCTCACCAGAACGAGGAATGCGGACGATTTTCTCCTTGCAAACAATCTCCGCTTGATAATGAGATAGCCAATCCATCCCAATAACGACGTCGAAACTACCAAGTGTGATAGGAATAAGATCGATAGAGAAAGTCTGACCAGCTAAGACGAGGTTACAACCTTTAACTACGTGTGTGGCTTCAAGACTTTTACCGTTAGCTAGTTCTACCGTGTGTTTGGTGTTCAGGAGTGTTGGAGTGCGCTTAAGCATTTGGCTAACTTTTAAGGACACAAAACTAGTATCGGCACCCGAATCGAATAAAACAGTAACAAAGAAGTCGTCCAGAAGAAACTTACCCATCACAATGTTGGGATCGTTCCTTGCATCACCTTGACCAATCACGAACACACGACCCCTTGCTCCATTACCATTGTTGTTTCCCCCATTGCCGCCTCCATTGTTGCCTCCATTGTTGTTCCCATTGTGGTTCCCGTTTCCTTGGTTGTTGTTGTTCTGATTCTGGTTCAGTTGGGGGCAGTTCCTCTTGAAGTGACCTTCAGCGCCACACTGAAAGCATCCTTTATTGCCCTGCTGTTGCTGCTGCTGGTGATTCTGTGGAGCTTGTTGTTGTTGTTGGCGATTCTGATTTGCAGGACGCGGGCTCCTGCAATCCTTAGCTTCATGGCCCAGCTTGTGACATCTCTGACATCGACCTTTGTTGCACTGCCCGCTGTGATGCTTGTTGCACCGGTTGCACTTAGGGTGGTTTCCTCGGTATCCACCCTGTCCTTGATTACCGGAAGATTGCTGACCAGGACTCTGGTAGTCATCAGTCTTTCGCTGCTGAGACTGAACCGAAGCAGAACCCTTACTGGAGTTCCCATCCCATTTTCGCTTGTTGTCGGTAGGTGCATCAGAAGTAGCTGTGGCACTGATTCGTTTGGGCAGCCTGTTTTGCTCCACCGCCTGGTCAGTGAGTCGATGGGCCAACTTGATGATTTGCTGAATGGTACACAGGTTAGCCGAAGTTACGTGACTTTGAATCTCTGGCACAAGGCCCTTGAGATATAGCTCAATTCGTTTGATGGGAGGGTCCACCATGGTAGGGCACAAGATGGCTAGCTCATTTGACCTTTTCGTATACGCCTCAATCTCAGACCCCGTCATTTTCAGGTTGAAAAACTCCACCTCTAGTTTGTGGATATCATCACGGCTACAATACTCTTCCTTGATCATTTCCTTGAAATCGTTCCATGGGGTGGCATTAGCAGCAACCAACCCCAGCATCTGAACCTGAGTGTTCCACCACGTGAGCGCTATTCCTTCAAGAGTACCAGTAGCATACTTCACTCTACGAGCCTCGGGGCATTCGCACATCTCAAAGAAAGACTCGAGCTTCTTAAACCAGTGGAGGAGGCCTACAGCTCCTTCAGTGCCACTGAAAGTAGTAGGTCGGCAGTCCATGAAGGTTTTGAACGTGCACACAGGAGGTTGAGCATGTTGACCTGTTGCGCGAGAATAAAAGACAAGATTAAGCACGAGGGTTGGTTTGCGAAGGTAGGATCTAAACGTCCTAAGGTGAGTTGGTATGGCAGGTTATACCTCCTGCAGGGTTAGCTGCGAGTGCCTCAGCGACTCGTTCGTTGATCAAAGCCGTCAACTGGGCTTGAGTGAGGTTGATACGTCCTCCGCGTCCACTCATGATCTTCATAATGAAGCAACGTAAGTGAGAAAAGTGTCGCGAAAGTGCGTAAGTGTGGGACGATAGTGGAGAGTAAACACACAAGGTTCAAATAGTAATTATCACGTTAATTAATGCACAGTGTGAACTATCTAACCGACAATATAACATAAATCATACCACCTATTGTGTCGAGTCTTGCACGTGGAGGGAAGCGTCGTTGTGGATCGTCGAGCACTGTACAGGTTATAGTCTGGTTTTATCAAAAAGCTTTTCCCTTTTTAAAACCAAGTTCGCTATAACCAATGGCTCTGATACCAATCTGTCACACCCCCAAAATCCACCATGCGGAGTACCACCGCTTGGAGGCGTGACGTGACCAGGATCGAGCCACCAATCATATTGAACATCGTAATTAAGTAAATAAGACCAACACAATACGATTGGTGACCAAAGCTAGTTAACCATGTTTAAACAGCGGAAGCATAAAAGTAAATCCAAAAGTGTAAGTCCATAGTTTATAAGTTAAAGTTCAAAATGCAAGTTTAATAAGTTCATAAGGATTTAAATAATAAGCACGGAACATAACAGTCCGTACACCACAACGACTCCTTCCTCGTGCAAGCTCCAAGCGTTTAGCGACCTGTAAGGCATGTAACAACGAGTCAACAACAAAGTTGAGTGAGTTCACGTTTGGTTGTTTAGTTTTAAGTTGTTTTCTGAAAAACGTGGTTTGACTTTCGTTGGCTTAATTGTCGTGGGGGTTACCCCGTAGTTGAAAGTATGTTTAACCAGTTCCTTTTTCATTACCCAAACCATAACCATAATCAGTGGGGGCTTTCCCCGTGTGAACTACTAGACGGTATGATATCGACTACTACGCAAATAAGTTGTGCCCTATATCAGTGTCTATCATCACTGATAGTCTGCCATAGTCCATTAGTACACGCCCGTCTGACCGGCACGGTGTGAGGTTTGTTAAACCTAATAGCGCTATTAACTAATGACCCGCTCGCCATTGGCCTCGGCGATTAAGTCGATATAATGAAGAGGGACTTATTGATAGAGTTTTGTCTAGCTAGTTTTTAAGGTTGTTGTCCTACACCAGGAGGACGAACGTACGTATTCTGCACCGGGAGAATTCGTAGGATTAATAATGGCACCCTACCTATGGAGGATGGCCGTACATATCCTCCCAAGGGGATATGTAGATTTAGTTTTAATTCTTTAACCCATTCCCAAACCACTGGGAATCCCATGCCTTAGAAAGTGTGTGAACTCACATCGGTTTGCTCGGTTAGATTCTCAAATATAGCTAACAGTCAAGGTCGGTCAATCACGTCCTAATATGATTACCAGTTAGTCATTTAGTGATTTTTAAATAGAGCACAAAATTACTACACGTATCTATCACATAACATGCATCACTTTAACGGTTCATGCCCATATAAACTTCCCATCCATTCCCACTCATAAACAAACATACGATAATGCACGTAACACTTTTATTGACACATAATCAGGTTAGATCATTCACAGATAGCATATTCGACATTTAGACACGCAAATTACAACTTATGTCATTTCAGCATAAATATTCAAAACCGGGATGTTTTCGGACATTTTAATAAAATAGTTAACTTATTCCAAAAATTCTCAAATTTTTACAGAATGTCTTAAACATTCCAAATTTTATTGTGTAAAAATATCGGAGTCCAGTTTATTACTAATATTTTATAAAAATTCATTTTCCGGACTGAACTCAGATTTATCTTATTCTGACCACAGTCCACGGAATAATTTATTTAAAATTCATCAAGAGTCCGATTTACGAAATTCCAGTGAGAGAATTACAAATACATCGGGGATCATCTACAGTACAAGTTTCATGATCTAACTCTACTCAGAACTCATGTTATGACAGAAAACAAAACGCATATTTTAAGCAGAAAAATGCAGCTCTAGCTGCTGTTACAAAATAACACTTTAAAAATAGTAAACGAAGTCCAAAAATTATGATTCCGGTGCCATTAGAACCGTATTTCATAGTACGTAAATCTAGACTTTATAAAATACATTTTTCGTTAAGTTATGGTCTGGTTACAGCGAACTAAAGTTGTCTGTAAAAACCAACCAGCATTCTGTTTCAGCTTTTAACTTTCTAGTGCATGTTCGATTGATTCCATTAACATGTTTAGCGATTACAACAACATCAAACATCAATATTAACAAGTAACTCAGCAAGAAATCAGCAAGAATCATAACAACATCATTTCATCACTAGACTAGTTTATGTTCAAGACTTGTTTAAGGTTCTTTAGAGTTTCATGGATTCTCATCATCAAATAACTATTAACCACTTAAATAACATGCAAAATGAACAGATCTAAGTTCTTACCACTAGTTCGAGACTAGGGAAGTTCGAGAGTGGAAAAGTGGTGGTTAATAGCGAATGAAGGAGGTCTTTGAACTTCCGAAAGCTCCTAGCTCCCTTGTGTGACCTTTTACACCTTTGTATGTATGTAGATTGGATGATGATGATGGTGATGGGGTTTGGGTTCAGCCGAAATAAGGAAAGGAGGGGGAGAGATTAGAGTTGTGATGGTGATGATAAGAATGAGTGGTTAACCCTTGGTGTCTTTTATAGACCAAGTTCACCCTTTAACCATTGTGCTACATGTTCTAATATCCACCAACATATTAAGGACTCTTGGATAATATGTTTCAAATGGTGGAACAAGATCTATTATAATATGTAAATAAAATCATGTGTGTGGGCTACCTTGTAGCCGTAGGATGGGGGGGGGGGTATAGGGTTGGGTTTCAACTATGTAGTTTGTGAGCTTGGTTGGATTCTAAGTATGTAGTTAGTGTTATAAGTGGGTTATGTAATATATAGTGTGTTCGGGTGTTCGGGGACCCTAACTAGTTTAGAAAGATAGAAATAATGTGTTTGACAATATTTTTGTGTCCCGGGTAAAGTTCGGTTGTTCCGTTGACACTGTTCCGTTAAAGTGCTTAACTAATCCGTAAAGTGTCTTTTATATATACTTTTGTAACACTTTTAATTTCTAACACTTAGGAAAGCACACAGGACTATTTAGAAATTTTTCTGTACACTACTAGTATGTTAACAAGCGCATGTAAATATAGCACAGAAATCAGAGAGCAGTTAAGTAATTCAACACAGTCATCAAGCACTTTAATTATCATTAATAAATTGTACGGAATACATGGAATTTTGAGGGTTGTCACACGATATGCGATGGAAAATGCCATTTTGTTCAAATAGGTGTCGAACCCGTTTATTTGTGAATTCGGTTCCACCATCACTTTGATAGATTTTAATTTTTGTTGAAAATTGTGTTTGAACAAACGGGACAAATATGGATAAAGCATAAAAAAATCAGATTTAGCATGTAACGGATATAACCAAGTAAATCGCGAATAGTCATCAACAAAGGCAACATAATATAGAAAATTATCAACCGATTTTATTGGGGAAGGCCCCCATAAGTCACAATGTATTATTTCGAGAGGTAAAGATGTACGTTTTTCATTAGACAAAAAAGGTTGCCGTTTAGCTTTGGCAATTTCACACGGGGAACAAAGACCCGGTTTAGGTAATACTGAAGTAAAAGATAAGTAACCATTATTTTTTAACATAGAAATAATATCAAAATGAACATGTCCAAGTCGAGAGTTGTTGGTGCACTTGTGTCTGTACTTTGTCTGTATTTCGTCATGATACAAAACGATGTCTTTAATGTAAGGTTGATGTAAGTTTGACCAAGTCAACCATCCTCCTGGTTTGACTTGACCAAACAGTAATCAAATGTTTGTAAGGTGTTTGGGTCGAAAGATGTGTGATCGAAGGATTGTTTATATCCTTCGATCATAATCTCGAAACATAAACCCTCGACAGATGGACCTCGAAGGATATCATCCTTCGAGGTGTATGCTGATCTTTCGATGTGTTTCTGGTCGACAGATGATCTTTCGATCAGTCTGTCTGATCTTTCGACCAGACCTGCTGTGTCGGGTATATATGCCCATGTGTTGTGTTCAGTTCGATAGTTGACACAAGAGAAACAGAGAGAGCATTCTGTTGAGAGCACACACACACTTTGAGAGTTTATAGAACATATCTGTAAACATTGAGCTTGTAACCGGACCCTTCATTCGTATTAATACATGTGGTGTTAATCGGTGAATCTTGTGTGTTGTGTTTGTGCTTGTTCTCGTATACATTCTCGGTTGCATGCTAGCTTGGATTCCGCACTTGCTAGTGTGTTTGATATAACAAGGAAAAGGTTTTATCTCATCCTCGAGAGGGACCTACAAGTGGTATCAGAGCTTTGGCTCTTCTCCTTGTTAAAACCGAGGTGTTTTCGGGTGTTTTCCGGGTGTTTAAAGTTCATATTTTTCTGGAAATCTTTCTGTTTTTGCTTGATGTTTTGTTAAAAACCTTGTTATTTTTTCATGTTTACATGTTAGTTGTTGGTTTTTGTTAAACATCTTAGCAAAATCGTTTGTTTGGAGAGTTTCGGTTCACCGAAATTCTTGTTTTTCTGGTTGGTGTTCTTGTAGTCTTCATAGTGTTCTTCATAAAAATACACATTTGATCTTAAAATTTGAATATTGGAACTTGTTTGTGCTTTGGAAGTTGTAAACTGATTAAAATATTGGGATCATTACCCGGTTGGTGAAAGACCTGCATATTCAGACCTGCAAGATATGGTCTGAACATACTTTCTGCCGAAAGTTCTCACCAACCCGTCAACTTTTTCACCAACCTGTCACATTTGTCAACCGTGTCAGAGCTGTTCGAAAGATATCCTTCGAAGTCGAAAGATCATCTTTCGACCAAAGGAGGTTCGACAGATAGTCATCCTTCGTGCATCCTTCGAAGTGTGAGACTTATCTTTCGGTCCAAGGAATATTTTCGAAACATATATCTTTCGGTCTTCTGCTCATTTTCGAAAGACTAGGATCCTTCGATTGGGAAGTCTTTCGAAGTCATCTTTCGTGTTCATCTTTCGGTCTACAGTACGTTTTCGAAGGATAAGGATCCTTCGTTGGAGAATCTTTCGAAAACATTGTTCGAAACTCAACAGTTATCTTTCGAACCCTGTTGATCTTTCGAACAGGTGTTGATCTTTCGATCCTTTATCTGTTTGTGTCTAACAAGTTTGTGTTTCAGGTCTTTCGATTCTTGATCCTTCGGCTGATTGTTATCCTTCGAGATATTAACATAGTTTGTGAAAATTAATTTTTTAAAAGGAGAAAACTTATTTTTCAAATTTTAAATCAATTTTCACTTAATATATTAATTTTCATAAAATGGGAACAAACGGTCAGTGGGATCCAACCGCGTGGACTCAAATAACTTCGACTCCACAATCATCAGCTATGCAATCTACATCAGATTTCGAAAAAACGGCATGGATGCGAGCTATTGTCCCACCTCAAGCTGCAATGATCACTGCAAATCAATGGGCACTGGTCACAAATCAGAACAGCAGCATTCAATCTATGATGCAGAACGACAGTGAAACTGGTACAAGCACAAAACCGCCAAAGTTAAATCACATCAATGATTGGGGATGGTGGAAAGAAAGGCTGAGAACTTATGTTCAGGGGCAAGGTCAAGACCTATGGATGTGCTTCTTCACAGCATTTGAACATGATTTGGAAGTTGCAGGATCTAATCCAGAAACTTACAGCACTTTGTCTGAAGAAGATAAGAAGAAATTTGAGTTAGAAAAGAAAGCATTCATGATTCTCACGCAAGCTCTTCACAGAGACATATACCACCAGTTTGTTTACTGCACGACTACTAAAAGCTTGTGGGATATGCTCACGTTACGATGTGAAGGAAATGCTCAATCTAGAAAGATCAAGCAAGAATTACTGAAGAAAGAGTTTGAAGGATTCACGTGTATGGAGAATGAGACTTTGGCAGATTTATCTACAAGGTTTCATCACTTGTTGAGCGAGATGTTTGCCTTTAAAGTCACTGCCACTCCACAAGAAATGGTGAAGAGATTCGCTGATAGCTTACCAGCAAAATGGAGCAGTTATCTTGAAATTCTCAAAGAAAACGGTGTTCTAGACACAATCACCGTTTATGAGTTAATTCAAAGATTGGAGAACAAGGATGTGGAAGAAAAACTTAAGGCGAAAAGAACATTGACTCCTCAAAATCCTGAGATGTACTTTGGGATTGCAGGAGGTATCAGTGGAGAAAAACCAGTCTCTCAACACGCAAAGCTTCAAACAGCTTTCGTTTCTAACACCGGACCTTCAACAACAGATCAGTTTGATCCTTCAGCCTACACGATGTTTTCAAGACCGAATGTGCAACCGACAGCTCAGCAGCAACAACCACAACAGCAAGGGTTTTATGGAAGCTCTTCAAACTTTCAAGCCACTTCCAATCCGAACACAGTCAGATTAGACACTTCCAATTTTTCCAAAGTCAGTGTCGAAATAGCCAAGGAGCATATGGAGATGTTGAACACCTTGGTTAGTGCTTATTCTGGATTGATCGCAGGTCAGATTGGGAATATCAATCTAACCAATGAAGATTATCAGCAAGTGGATAAAGAAGAGTTTGAAATGATGGATATCAAATGGGCTCTTGCTAGTGCAATTCGAAGAGCTAAGGAGTTTATGGAAAGGACGGGGAGAACCAACTTGGATAGCAAGAAAGACACCAAGTATGGGTTCGACAAGCAAGCTGTAACGTGCTTTAACTGTGGTGAACGTGGCCATTTCAAACGGGAATGCACAAGACCAGCTCAGCATGGAAACCAGAATCCCTTCAGAAACCAAGGCAACCAGCAGAACCAGAATAGGAACAATGAGCGTATGTTGATACCTGTCAACAACCGAACTCAAGCAGGACCATCAAATGCAAACCGGGGGCTGGTGGTTCAAATAGATGAGGGTTGTGATTGGTCGCTTCAGCTTGGAGAAGGAGGAAATGGTGGAACAGCATGTTTTGCTGAAGTAGTAAAGGATTTAAAGCACGCCAGTGGTGGAGAATCTTCCACCAATGGTGTTGCAACTTCTGAAGATGAAGAAAGTTCTGGTTATAGTGAAAGCTCAGATGAAGAATCCTCCACTTCAGGAAATGATCATGTGGATGAGACATCACGTGCGTCAGTCGATGCAGATATTGATGAGCTTTTGGAGGAAGCTGCAGCAGTAACTGAAAGAGGATCTAATTTGGTGGATCAAACTGCTCATTCTTCGTCTTCTCTCCATTCAGCCTTTATGGCTAATGTCGACAGTTCATCAGGTCAGGTATGTGTCGATGAACCCATTGTAGTTAGCTGTGAAAATTGTGATAGTTTAAATGTTAAATATGCTGAACAGGAAAGTCAGATTGAAATCCTATCCAAACACAATCAAGAATTGATTGTAGATCTTTCTAAAGCAGCTGAAGCTAACGTGTTTTTAACCAGAAATGAAAAGGAATTTAAAACAACAATTGCGTCATTAAGACATGATGTTTCAGAATTACAAAAGGCTGTTTTGCGAAAACAACATGCTAACAATAATCTTATTGACACAATTGAAAAGCAAATGGTAGAGTTGGCAACAGCTCGATGTGAATGTGAGACAATTAAGCAGAAATTGGAAAGTTATTCCAATTCCCGCTATGTATTGGATCACATTATTGATGTTCAAAAGAAAAAGGGGGATAAGAAGTGTATGGGATTCAAATCATGTCCTCCCCCAATGAATCACAATTACTCCAAATTGCCTGATAACGAGGATATGCCCCGTTTTGAACCTACTGTGCCACTCAATCTAGATGATTTTGCAGCAGGCCTCGGGTTCACAACTGGTACATCATCCTCGGGTCAATCTGAAACTGAATCTGAATCTGAGAATGTGACAGATTCATCATGTGTTAAGGAACAGAGTCCTCCCATTGTTGAGGATGCTGATTCTTCGGATGATGAATCTGAAGTGATTGTGAAACAACAGTCTAACTCGGTTACAACAGATATTCCAATCGAGAATCACATCCTGTGTGATCCACCAGTGAAACCGAGTAAGACTGAAATGACAAAAGAAATGGAGTCGATTGCATCAAGTTTTGAAGGAAGTAACTTGTTGTACACGCTCAAAGGAGATGACAAAATTTACTCTAACAAAGATTTTCCAATTAAAAATGTAAATCAAGATTTAATTGAGCAAATTTTTGAAGGATGTACTGATAAGTTTTTGGGGAACAAAGGTGGCAAAGTTACTGTCACTCAATGTGATCCAATTCCGTGTGAACAAATTAGAAAACAGTACGGAAACCAAAAACTACAAGTTGAGCGAAAACAACAAGTCAACTCCGGAAAGGGTAAGGTACAGGGAAAGAAGGCTCAGAACAAGAATGTGCAAGCACCTAAGGTTCAACAACAATGGGTGCAAAACAAAAGAGCTCCTGTTAAGAAAAGAGAACCGAAAGTGAACTTTGTTGGATCCACGGGTTCAGACAAACTTGAAACATTTCAGGATAAATCTAACCTTGATTTTATAAAACAAGTTAGAATTTTAAAACGAAATGATCAGAATAATTACACCCAACACACCAACGGATGTGATTTAGGTCCAAGCACATCTAGATCACAAAGTTCATTGTCTGGTTCTCAGTCTGGTCATCAACGTGTTTCTCCGAGGTTTGTAGAGCGGAGAATGTGCTTTGAGTGTGGCACAATTGGGCATATTGTAAGATACTGCCCATACCTGCAAAAGTTGAAGGCAAAAACAAGTGCTCCCCAAGAAACCAATTACCAAAAACGATCATTTTCCCCGAAACAAGACCCTCGTGTCTTGAAAGAAAGGGAAAAGAAGTTAAAACAAAAGAATCAAAAGGTAATTGAAAGGGCCTTAAAATCAGAGGTCAAAGAAGAAAAACCTGTTCAAGCAAAACCTAAAACTGTAAAACCAGTAAATGCTAAAACAATTAATGCAAATACTGGTAAAGAACAAACAGCTTGGAAACAAAAACAGGTAATTCAGTCAGGGGAAGCACCACAGGTTCTTTTTCCTAATCATCAAATGATTGAAATCACTTTTCTTGATGATCAAGGACGACCCAAGTCCACAAAGGCTTGGGTCCCACTCTCCAACTAATTTTTGAGTGAGTGTGTAGGATATTCCAGGAGGAACTTTCGATAGTCGTAAGATTGTTGATAGTGGAGCATCCTTGCACAAGATAGGCGACAGAAGAAATTGTTGCCTTTGATGGAGAGGAAGAGAAAAGGGAAAAAGAAATGTCTGATGAAAGTAATTGGAAGCTTCGACAAAATGAAAATCATTTCAAAAATGTGAATGTTCAAAGCTTTGATCGGGTCCCAGGGATAGATTCAAATCAAAATGTACGCACCTGCAGCACGTCTGAAGTTCAACAATCTACAAGATGAACGTGCAGTGTACATTTCTTCGAGGTGTGATTGAAGAAAATGTGTTTGTTGAACAAACCATCCAGGTGTGCGGATGCCTTGGCATGGGTTGAACAACCGCACACTACTTCTGAAAGAGAAAGACAAAGACCTTCGCTGGTGCAATGTGGACGACCAGCCGGACCCAAAGGTTTCTGATCTTGTTGCTGTCAAGAGATTTCAGTAGCTACAAAATCGACTTTGAAATCCACACCGGGTGGATATCCAGTTTGGGAGAGCACTCAGTTTCCTGTCAATGCATGAAGCAGTTGAAGGATACGGTTTTAAATTTCTAATCTCTCCTATACTTGTCGATATTTAAGCTGCTTTGTGAATTATTATCTCGTTCAGCACTCTTTGGCCAGACAATGCTGTCTTGGTCCGCACCGCTTACCGACATGCCAACTGATTTTTCCAAAACTCGCTAAATCATTTCTGATTACAACTTAATTTTGGTAAACGGCATTGAGGTAAAACATGAGTTAACCAACATCGGAAAATCATTTTTGTAAATACCTTTGTGTTTTAAATTTATTTTAGTTTGTTGATTTTAGGGGGAGTAAATCCAAAATTTGAAAATCCAAAAACATTGAAAAATTTCAAACACACAAAAACAATAGAAAAACAAAAATGAGTTTCCTGGCGAGAAAAAGAGAAAATGATAGTACATCAGTGGTCTGTCTAAACCTCTTTAAACCCAAAATGAAAAACGATAAGCAGCTCTATATAAGATGTATCGGTAGGCTCACAATCATTTTAAAGTGTGCAGGGTGATATAAACTTAAATCGACTGAAGACTGGGTGGGAACCATTCATTGGCATATGGTCTTAGTACCGAAATTTCGTTTGAGAGATTGCCGAGGTTCTGAGATATTCGGTCTTTATGCTGCTTATCATCTGGGTATCATGGTTGTATCTTTTACCGAAAAATAACGGGGACGCAAGTCTAGATCTTCCATGATACTATACATACGTGTACATACTGCATACGACCTCAATAAGTGATCAACAATCACATGTCCAAACAAATAAGTGATAATATATCACAAATTATTTCCGGGTGTCAAGTTCGTCTCTCTGCTGTACGAAAGTACTGACCTGTTCACGAACTTGCTCCTGTGCCCTCATGCATTCGAAAATCAAGTTCCTCATCAATAAGTGATTATATCACATAGGGCTTGTTTTCAATCAAAATAAGTGAGAATCTCACATCATATACGGTCAAACAGATGATAATCGGTATACTCACCGGTAAGATGAATCCTCGTGCATACCTTGATACGGGAATGTGTCGTGATGTGGATGAACACCGGTCGGTAAGTATAAATTATACCGTAACGTATCCCCTCGCCATGATTACAAATGATAAGCTGAGCTTAAGTGGACAACAATACCGATAATCGTTATAGGATGCTTATCTTAATGTTAACTAAAAGAACAACAAGAGCGTTTTGGCATGACCGTACACTGATATGATTCTCTTACCCTCGAAACTCGCAAAAAGAATGTCTGTAAATATTTATTTAATGTTTTCTGTTTATGCATCTTTGTATATATTTATTTATTGCTTTCCGTCTTTACATTTGAAATATGAAAATTTCAAAAAGATTTTAGGTGTGTTTTAATTTAAACTTTATAAAATCCAAAAAGATTTTTCTTCTAGTTTATTTTTGATTGACTGATGTTGGAACTCGAGTCTATCCTACCCAAAATCCTGATCGTAAGCTGGAAAACAATTGCATCTTCATAAACAGTCGAAGTTAACGAGTTTTGAAAGTTAAAGGATTAAAATGAATATTTTTCTAAACTTTTAAACTGCTGTCGGTTGGTGTTTGATTGAGATTTGATCTCATATGTGTCATTAGCTTAAATGTTAACTATATTCCAAGCGGTTGTTCTCATTATGCGTTTAGCTTTCTTGCATGTGCAGATGCTAAAGGCGAGGAGAACATGTTCGATGAAAAGCTTTGGAATGAAGACACGAAGTGGAGGCACTCAAAGGATAAGATGATCGAGTTGCTGATGTCCCTTCATCAACACCACAAGGATCTGAAGAATTGACAAGTCAAAAGATTCACGAGCATGACTCAATGGAGAGTTCAATCTAAGGGGGAGTTTGTCAACACACTTTCTACATTAAACGGGGAGTTTGTTGATACACTTTCTGCTTACGACGCGTGAAAACTTTGAAGATCCTCCGACATGAAAGACATAGAAGACGAACCATCACGAGTAGCGTCCAAGGGGGAGTTTGTTGATGCACTTTGTGTGGACGCGACT
>JARYGA010052004.1:0-43026 GCA_030545235.1 Helianthus tuberosus | reverse complement strand
AGAGGCCGAGAAGGAGGGCTTGCCTTGGTTTTGTGATTTAGCTAATTATCTTTCGAGTGGGAGTATTGTGAAAGGGATGACCACACAACAAAGAAGGAAGTTCCTTAGTGAGTCGAGGAAGTATGTGTGGGATGATCCGTTCCTCTTTAGAGTAGGGGGAGATATGATACTTAGGGGATGTGTGTCATGAGAGGAGGGTTTGAATATTCTTAAACTTGTGCATGAAGGTCTAACGGGAGGACACCATGGTGCATACGCCACCGCACAAAAGGTGTTTGATTGTGGATTTTATTGGCCTAACGTACTTCGTGATGCTGTTGAGTTCGTGAAAACTTGTGATGCTTGTCAACAAACTGGTAACATTTCAGCCAAAGAGGAGATGCCTCAAAACCCAATCCAAGTGTTGGAGGTTTTTGATGTTTGGGGCATAGATTTCATGGGACCCTTTCCCGTTTCAAAAGGGAATCCTTATATACTTGTGGCAATTGACTACGTGTCTAAGTGGGTTGAGGCTCAAGCTCTTCCTACAAATGTAGCCCGATGTAAGGACCTGCAAAAATGTCCCCAAAACGACCCGTAAGTGAAAACCCGGACCTCTGAAACCCTAATGTACATGAAAAACCAAGAAAACATGAAATTTGGTCTGCTCGCGGGCCGCGTAAACCATAAGCAGCCCTTACGCGGGCCGTGTCAACTTAAGATTTGACCGGATAAGCATCCGGGCCACGTGTTGTCCACCTGGCACACCTACTCGTGACCCAGCAAGCCTACACGTAGACTAGGGCCCCTCGCGGGCCGCGTAAGGTTTAAGTATGGGTTACGCGGGCCGCGTAAAACCCAAAAATCAGCTATAAATAGGGTTGGCCATGAGCAGTTCACTGGTGTCGAAAACTTTTCTCAAAAACGAAGTTTCACAGCTCAAAATCATAAATTCCATTTAGGGAGGCGCTGCTACGATACAGGGTATTAACTCGATCGCTGCTACGATTCAATGTCCGATCGATTGAAACCAGTCCGATGGATGTTTAAGTGCTGCCCACATTAGGGCTATACTTTGTCATTCGTCGTAAATTTGATGGATGTTTAAGTATTGCACTTTGTCATTTGTTGTGAGGGTTTTAATCTCGTGAGTTATCGTAAATGCTGTATTAGTTACTGACCTAGTTCGTGTGCATTGTTGATTAAATTAGGTTACAAGGCTTATCAGTAGGCTAAACTCTGCCCGTTTAAACTTGCAAAGTGAGTCATTCTCTTTTTATCAACAATGTTTTACAATACTCCATTTATTTTCAAAAGTTATAATTACAGGGATTAAGTCGTGGTTATCTTGAATCACTGGCTAGTGGGATATTGTGCACATTACTAATCTCTCACGGTTAGGTTCATTAACCTAACAGTGATAATCATCACTACTTGGGTGAAAGGACCCAATAGTGGTATGACCATCGTCACCAGGAGGTGACACGCGCCAGATAAAAACAAGATAGAAGCCATTGTAATCACTCTTATGCTGTAATTTATAACTAATGTGTCGTTTTATTTAACCTGAATGACTCGCCAGTATTTCCCCGCTGATAAAATATTTTTAAAACATGTTTCAGGCGACCTGCTGTGAATCAAGGAAAACGTGCTACGGAGCACTAACAAGCTTGAAGTGGTGGCTCAGTTAAAATAAATAAACATGTTTCGTAAATCAGGGAATTTCCTCGTGAAATTCCTTTATTGTAAATTACGGGGTTTGTCCCAAATTATATAATAAAATAATTAGGAACTTTCAAGTTTAAAAGATCCTGTAAATCTTCCGCTGTCAACTCAATTAATAAATACCACGGCTTTCTGTCCCGCGGCTCCTGGACCGGGTAAAACCGGGACGGGGGCCGTGACAGAAAAAGGTGGTGTCAGAGCCATGCTACTGATTCAAGCCAAAGAAGTGTTCTGCTAACACTTAAGTTCTAAATTCTGTATTAGGAAATAATTTATGTGAGTATGTGCTTTATGTTACAGTATGGGTAAGCAAAAGATTTCGGACATCTATCGTCAATTAGATAGTTCACCAAAAGATAAGGGAACCTCATTTCAACCAAATTCCTCAGGATGCTCAGCAGATACTCAGGAAGGAATATTTATTCGTAAGGCACAGTTTGAGAAACCACTTACCCCTAAGAAAAGAAGTTGGATTATTAGAAAAAGCCGAGAAAAAATAAGGAAGTCACAAACAAAAGGAGTAATAATTAATAAGGAGACTCAGGAAACAGGTAATAAACCACCATGGGAAGATGAATTAGATGAACAATGGGAAAATCTCTACATGTTAGCCACTACAGCAGTAAATGTTAACTTGTAGTTGAATCGCTAAACCAGTACCAGCACCTATGCCACCTACGAGCCAGAAACTTTAAAAGAACTTCATCCATTAGATAACCCCTAGTATATTTCTAATTTCAGTTGTAATTTATAATAGATATATATCGCAATATTTTGTTTTAATCAAATGGTTTGTATAAATTAGATATTTGTAATTAATATTTATTTTTTCTGATTGCCATTCTGTGATTCTGTGAGAATTTAATCTACCAAATTTTAACTTAGAATTTTGTATGTTTCTTCATGTATGTTAACAGCATGAATGAACTATCAGAAGCACTCCAAAACTTTTCTATCCATAGTTCAGATATGGATATCACCAGTACCTTTACTGACTACCAGGCTGACACTGAAGAGCCAATGGTATTCCAAGCCCAACCTCAGGAAAAACCTAAACCGAAGAAAAGAAGAAGACTTGTAGGCTGGAGGCGTATGCATAGGAAGAGGCCAGCAACACAAAAAGTTATAAAGACTGAAGATCCCAAAGATAAGGGCAAAGGAATAGAGATTGGGGAGAGTTCAGGGCAAGCTCAAGAAATGCCACCCTGGGAAGAGCTGGACCACCAACTAGCAAATAGCGACCTCATCGGACCTGCCGATGAGACTCTTTTTAATTACCCAGCTGAAGCCCAACTTCCAGTCAATCTGGAACCTGCTATTCCTGATCCCCTTGTTAACCCCCGACCTCTAGGAGAGCTGGAGGAATGGTGGACCACTGACTGGCAGTTCCAAAATCTCCTGAATAACCCTAATACCTTTTTCCCCCAATTTGATACGGAGCCTCCACTACACCCACCTATGAGCTCCAAGAATTTGGCTGAACTCCGCCATTATGGCAAGGAGTTGATTGATGTAGGGAACCGAATTAGGGATGTGGGAGAAAGAATATCCTGGAAGTACGATGAGAGAGAACGTCGTTTCTGAAGTGCCAGCTAACTGGGATCGTATGTGGTTGTGGGAACGTATGTTTAATAATAATATAATAATAAAAATATAATTATGTGTAATAACTTAAAAATAAAACTTTTGAAAGATAACTGGTGTGTACGGATGCCTATTATATATAAAATATCGAACGTCGAAAAAATCGACAATTTTGGCTATACGTGTTGACATGATTATGTGCGATTGTTTTGTTATGTTTGGTTGTAAATTAGTTTATGCTAATCACTTATATAAATTAATTACCAGATGGAACACGCTGGTAATGAACCCGTTAATGAAGTGAATCAATCTAAGCAAAACCATGAAGATCAATTTCTAAATAGGCAAGATATCGAAAATATTGTTGCTCAGGGAATAGCCAATGCTATTCCAGCAATCCTTGCCGCTGCCCGAAATCCAGTTGAACCTCAACAAATTATTCCTAGTAAACGTACTCATGAAGACAAATTCAGTAATAGCGTAAATGGAGGTGGCAACATTAATAATAATAATAATAATGGGATGCAAGCCCCGTTCCTTAAAAGAATGAAAGCTGCAACGCCTGGTTGCACTTATAAGGAATTTCTTGCCTGTAAACCAGCTGAATTTGCAGGCAATGAGGGGGCGACTGCTGCACTGCATTGGTTAGAGAAAACTGAAGCAGTAATTAAAATAAGTAAATGTGCCAAGGAAGACAAGGTCATGTACGCGTCACATCTTTTTAAAGAAGGGGCGCTAGAATGGTGGAATACGGTACTTCAAGCCAAGGGAAGTAATGTGGCTTATGCCATGAGTTGGGAAGAATTTAAGCGGCTAGTAGAAAGAAAATTCTGCCCCGAATATGAGAAAGAACAAATGGCGAATAAATTCTTGAACCACCGGATGGTGGATGTAGACTGTCGAGGGTATACTTCGACATTCTTCGAATATGCGAGAGTGGTACCAACCCTGGCTTCGCCAGAACCGGTGCTTATTTCCCGCTATATTTGGGGATTGATTGGCGAGATTCGGGATATCGTCAAAGCTGCGAGACCCCGCACTATTGACGATGCTGTGGAATTAGCTAACACCCTAACTGACGGGCTGGTACGCACAAGAGAAGAAAACCAGAAAAAGGAAGTGGCCCAGAAGATTACCCAAGGATTCCGTTTGGGTAACATAAGTAATTTCAAGAAAAAAGGGAACTGGGCAATCTTCCACTGTTCCATTTTGCAATACCTGTAAAAGAAAGCATTTTGGTAGATGCAAAGGGTATTGCAATTTCTGCAAAATTCCGAGGCATCAAGAGGAAGACTGCAGGAGGAAGAAATCAACAATCTGCTACAACTGTGGAGAAGCTGGACGTTTTAGGCCAGACTGCCCAAAATTGGTTAAACCAGCTGATAACAAAGCCAAACCTGCAGAAGGAACTACCAAGAAAAATGCAAGAGCCTTCCAGTTGACTACTCAGGAAGCAGAACTAATCCCTGACGTGATAGCTGGTACGTTCCTAGTTCACGACGTTTATACAAAAGTATTATTTGACTCTGGTGCAAACCAAAGTTTTATAAATACTTCATTCTGCCAAGCTCTTAACTTACCCTTAACCAACCTTAGGCAGATTTTTACAGTCGAAACGGCAGATGGAAATTATGTTAACATAGATAAGGTTTTGCTAGAAGGAAAGATAGAACTCTTAGGCCATAAATTTTCTGCAAACCTGTTACCTATGAATTTAGCCGGATTTGATATTGTGTTAGGAATGGATTGGTTAGTAGCCAACCATAATCGAATTCTCTGTGATAAAAATTCCATAGAAATTCATACACCTACAGGAGAATTAGTGGTGATTACAGGAGATAAGCCACATAAGCCACTGAAATTCGTTTCAGTAATGAAAATGGCCAGTTATTCAAGAAAACAAGGAATAGTGTATTTGATTTCAGTAATCATTAACACTAAAGGTAAGAAACTTAAGGAAATTCCTGTAGTATCAGAATACCCGGATATATTTCCAGAAGAGTTACCTGGATTACCACCCGATAGGGAAGTAGAATTTAGAATTCATCTAATTCCTGGAACTACACCGATAGCTAAGGCACCTTATCGGTTAGCACCCACCGAAATGCTAGAATTGAAAAAGCAGTTAGATGAATTACTAAGCAAAGGATTTATACAACCTAGTTCATCCCCGTGGGGAGCGCTAGTGTTGTTTGTGAAAAAGAAAGATGGTTCGATGCGAATGTGTATCGATTATAGGGAATTGAATAAGGTTACCATTAAGAATCGATACCCATTACCTAGGATTGATGATCTTTTTGATCAACTCCAAGGAGCTAGATACTTTTCTAAGATAGATTTACGCTCCGGATACCATCAGTTGAAAGTACAAGAAGAAGACATACCTAAAACTGCTTTCAGAACTAGGTATGGTCATTACGAGTTTACAGTCATGCCCTTTGGGTTAACCAATGCTCCTGCAGCATTTATGGACATGATGAATAGAATCTGTAAACCATACTTGGATAAATTCGTAATTGTTTTCATCGACGATATACTTATTTATTCCAAAAGCCAGGAGGAACATTGTGAGCACCTGCATGTACTCTTAACTTTGTTAAGAAAAGAGAAGCTTTATGCCAAATTCTCGAAGTGTGAATTTTGGCTACAAGAGGTACAATTTTTAGGACACATGGTGAATCACGAAGGCATTCACGTAGATCCCTCCAAAATAGAAGCAATCACCAAATGGAAGGTCCCGCAATCAGCTACAGAAATTAGAAGTTTTCTAGGCTTAGCTGGATACTATAGGCACCTTATTAAGGATTTTTCTAAGATAGCTGCACCATTAACTAAGCTAACCTGTAAAACCGTTAAGTTTGAATGGGGACCTAAGCAAGAAGAAGCTTTTAAGATTCTAAAGCAAAGGTTAACCAACACCCCAATCCTTGCCTTACCAGAAGGGACAGAGGATTTTGAAGTTTACTGTTATGCTTCTAAGCTAAGATTAGGATGTGTGCTAATGCAACGCAATCACTACAAAAAAGATCGCAATCTGAGACTGAAAAATCAGTCTCTAAAACTCCTAAATCAGTCCCTAATGGTTATTAGGGACTGTTTTGCCAGTCCCGAGCCAGTCCTAATTGTCTAGTCCTAGATACTTTCATTAGTAACTAAATTTCAGTCCCGATTGTATGACACCAATAGAGACTGATATTCAGTCTCCTATACATATAAAATCAGTCCTCAATATACGTTGTGGTACAACATCATTTCAGTCTCGAATACATTTCGCCGGTGACTGAAAATCAGTCCTTGATACATAAAAAAAATGAGTATTAGAGACTAAAAAATCAGTATTTAATACATAAACATCAGTCCCTAATGTTTATCAAGGACTGATTTTCCAGTCCCCAGCCTGTCCCAGATACCTAGTACTAGATAATGTTTTTAGTAACTGAAAATCGGTCCCGATTGTATGACACCAACAGTGACTAACGGTTAGTCTCTGATACATAAAAATTCAGTCCTCAATTTGTCCCCCGTTACCACGTCATTTCAGTCCCCGATACATGTCTTTGGTGACTGCAAATTAGTCTCAAATACTATGATATTTCAGTCCCCAAAACAATATATAAATCCAAAACAATATATAAATCCATATCATAACAAAATACACATAACAAAACAATTCATTTCATAGTCATACGTCAAAAATAATACAAATATCTTAAGTTAACAAAAAATATTGTTTGGCGTACATAATTTGACATCTAAAATAGTCACTTAAAAACAAACGTAGCCCCATAACTCAAACACCCTTCATGTATCCCATCAATATCCTCATCCGTGTATACCATAGGCCGTCAACCGTCACTCTCTCATCTCTTTCATCGCTCTCTCTCTCTCTCTCTCTCTCTCTCTCTTTCCCTAGATCTCTGTTGCATATTTGAACAACCCACCACTGCCATCAAATGACGCGTGCCCTCCTTCCACCTCTTGAAGATGCCCTATTGTACTTTAGATGAAATCTTGCCCCATCTTTGGCTCTAGGAATCGCAATCTGCCCTGCAAATCCAAGATGATTAGCTCAAAAATAGTCGACAAAAAAAATTAAAACTAAAAAGGTGTATTTTAAATTTATTCTTCTTTGATGCCCAAAAGTTGCTAAAGCATTGAAGTTGTGCGAACCGTGGAGCAAGGAATCAAATTGGTTTCCAAAACACTATAAGCTTTCCAAATTGGTTTAAGCATCACAATATCCCATAGATTCAAATGCAGATTAATATTTAGTTTTTAAAAGCTTTATTCTCCATTCAAAACGACATCAACTAATCCCATTATAAGTCTCCATTCAAGATATTATGATTTGTTTACGTGTTGTTTAATGACTAGAGAGATATAATTTGATCTGTCGTGCTTATGACATCATAAAATGTTATTTTTATATGATAATCATATTGTATTTTCGTTATTGAAACATAATTGATTAGAGCAAAAGTACCTGGAGTATATCGAAGACCTTCTCGGCTATGTATTTTTTATTTGAATCGGCGCCTTTTTGTTGCAACTTATCAGGGTGCAAACATAACATAGCTCGATTATAAGCTTTTTTCACTGCATTTGCTTCTATTATATCAACAAGTGCAACCGGTTTCCATCCACTCTCAGCCCAAAGTACCTGTGCCAACACAACATATGAGGTTTGACCCAAAAATCTGACACGAAACAAGATGATGTGGTTGGGCTTACGAGTTGTAAAGTGGAGAGCAGTGAGCGAATGTTTCCTTTTCTTCCACTTGACCACGTATGGATCTTTGAATCCAAAGCCTATGAAAATCTATATCAGACCAACGGGCCATATAATAATACCATATACACAATTATGAGATGACTATAAATGATCATAATATGTATTTTACCATTTGTGTATAGAAAAGTGAAATTCATTGCTTGGAGATTTTGTTCCTGTTGTTTTTGCCTTTGACGTGTCGTCAACTTCACTTCCTGTAGATCGCGTTGAGTGTAGCGACTCCTTAGCATTGGACGCTTCACGCGATAACAACGTTCGACCAGGCGATTGACCGGAATTATTCCGTAATTTTTGTGTTGCGGAGCTTAAAAATCTAGAGAGAGTAGTGCTCGGCGTATGCACATTTGAACCAAACACAGGAATGCCTGCATCTTCTGTCATCTTCGGAGGCAGGCTGAGAACATAGAATAACGAAAACCACATAAGGTATTTCGTATCATTAACTATTAATCAACTATATGGTACCGATACAATGATGATACAACCAGAATAACTACAAAGGAAATCCAATCTAATCAAATCATATTTCCTAATTATCGTTTTAATAATTACAATAAACCCTAACTAATATTATATCAAATGCAAAAACCCTAACACTCGGATATAAGCTATAGCAGATTAAAACATCCAGAATTCAGTTAATAAGAAGCAAAAATTAGGGGAAATTGCAGTGTCATCATCTATTATAACAGCCTAATGAGAACCAAGCCCTAATTTCATCCAACATGTGTACATCACAACCTCTAAAACTCACAGTTGAGATAATCAATTCACAGAATACAACAAACAAAACCTGAAATCAGACGGAAGTGAAGTAGCAAACGGCTCACGAACCGACTTCAACAAAAATCACCACAATCATCATCATCGACTTCAACAAAAAGAAGAAAACAGAGAAGGGGGGGTTACCGTCAAACACATCGGACCGAGACTCCGTCCGTCGCCACGCCGCCGCCGTCACCATCTTCAATCATCATCGTCATCAACAGTTACAACAGCATCATCATCATCAGCGCCGGAAAGAAAAACCGCCGGAGTTGCTCCGGTTGTCGATAACTTGAGGCTTTTCGCGGACGAGAGGGGGAGATGAGCGAGAGAGAGGTGAGGAGATAGGGGGTGTTGTCTGCTAAGTGTTGTAGGGTTTTGTGGCCGTTGGATTGGTTTTGATCAACGGATGATGGTGATAGCATGGCGATCCGTGTGAGTTTGAATAGACCAATCAGTAAGTGCTAGAATATTGCTTTTTGAAAGGGTTTGGGTAACAAATTTGATTAAGTATAAATATTCCATTTGTAAAGAAAATAGACTTGAGGAGTAACAAATTTGTGTTATTGACCATTAATTGAAACCGATTACATAATTGATATATAAGTTAGTTGGTATTTTAACTTGAACTGTTATTTGTACTCGTACGTTGTTACGGAATACGGAATACCCCACCTTTTAGCGGATTCCGACGATGAATAGTTAAATTAGGTTTTTTTATTTTTTATATTTTAATGTCATGTTAGTTATTTTAATTTTATGCAAATGCAGTTTAGATGGGTTATGCAAGATGGCTGCTTACTAATCATTGCTTCCAGTTTGAGACATCGTCATAAAGAAAGAATATGATTGGTCAACAAGAATATCAATGTTTGTGTAGTTCTTTTGTAGTGTGTACGAACCTCGTCTCGGCCCGAAACTCAATTTGAAGGTCGTGATTCCGGTGGAGTGGGCGGCGATGGTCGTGAACGGTGGTGGAGTAACTGGTTGCATATAAGAAAACCCTATTTTGGGGTTTAAGTTTTATTTACATCCAACTTTCTACAAATTTTGCTACCAGGTTTATATAAAAACTACTTCGGTTTCATCGAAGTCAGGTACGTTCGAATCAATTAAATGCGCGTGGGAAGTTGCTTTTGAGGTGCAGAGAATAGGCGTGCAACGACATTGATCAGATAACCCATTAACATCGGGGTTTGTCGAAGTCCGGTCAACAGCGCGGATATGCAGGTTTAAATATATATATTTTATATTTCTAAAGTGTATATATATATATATAACATAAATCTGAGATATGAACAACGATGGTGGTAGTCCAGCCGGTTATGCATGTGTGTGTGTTCGAGGGGCGCGGGTTCGAGTCTTGTTGGTGACCGATTCGAACCTTTTTATTCATTTTAACAAAAATTTACACTTTGGCCCCTGTGGTTCCACATTTACCTAAATAGTCCCTGTAATAGTTAACTGGGTATATTAACTAAGTTAGTTGTTTAATAAGGAACCTTTACAAATCCATTAACTCGGTTAGAATATAAGGTTAAAATACTTTTAAAAATAACCAAATCAGCCCCTGAAGTAGTTAACTGAAAAGACTAACTAGGTTAGTCTTTTTAATAGAAATCCTTTTATAATTTTTAACTGGGTTAGTCTTATTTAGTTAAATCAGTCACGGACATCAGTCACAAAAAAATCAACCTCTAATACAATTAGTAACTAATAAATTAGTCCCAGATACTACGTATCCGAGACTGATAGATTAGTCCCTCATAGTTTAGTCCCTCGGTGTCAATATATTAGTGACTGAATATTAGTGACCAATAAAATGGCGCCATTTTTATTAATGGGGTCTGTTATTTAGGACTGAATTTCAGTAACCAATAAGTTTCCCCCCAAAATTTATTTTTAGACAAACATATTTGTGACTAAAATTCAGTCTCAGATAAGTTGTCCAAGTATTAAGGACTGATTATTAGTCACGGACATCAGTCACAAAAAAAATCAGTCTCTAATACAATTAGTAACTAATAAATTAGTCCCCGATACTATGTATCCGAGACTGATAGATCAGTCCCTCATAATTTAGTCCCAAATGGTCATTTTTCTTGTAGGTAATTGCGTATGTTTCAAGGCAATTGAAAAAGCACGAAGAAAACTATACAACTCATGACTTAGAGTTAGGAGCCATAATTTTTGCCCTTAAGAATTGGAGACACTATCTGTATGGAAGTAAGTTTACTGTCTATACAGGTCATAAGAGCTTAAGATACATATTTGGGCAAAAAGAATTAAACATGAGACAAAGAAGATGGATGGAGATCTTAAGTGACTACGACTGTGATATTCAATATCATGAAGGAAAAGCAAACGTAGTTGCTAATGCCTTAAATCGTAAGTATCATGAGAAACAACGACGAGTTCGTGCTCTTTGATTAAGTTTACAATTAGACTTAATGGAACAACTGAAAAACATTCAAGAAACAGCAATCAAGGATGATGCTGAAGGAATGAAAGGAAGAATAAAAGATTTGGAACAAGGAAGTGATGGAATTTGGAGATTCCACAAGAAAAGGATTTGGGTACCAAAGCAAGGAGAGTTAAGGAATAAGATTTTAGAAGAAGCCCATAAATCTAGATATACCATGCATCCTGGTAACAATAAGATGTACAAAGATTTAAGGAATAACTTCTGGTGGATAGGAATGAAAAAGGACATAGCTAGATATGTTTCTAAGTGTCTTACTTGTTCACAAGTTAAGGCAGAACACCAGAAACCCTCAGGTCTACTACAACAACTAGAAATGCCGGTATGGAAATGGGAACTTATAACCATGGATTTTGTTACTAAGTTTCCCAAAACCAGAAAAGGTAATGATGCGATTTGGGTAATTGTGGATCGATTAACCAAATCAGCTCATTTTCTATCCATGAAAGAAACCTTTAGTATGGAAAGGTGATGTGCGTGAATTATATATATTTTTTATGAAGATATTTGTTCACACAAATTTAGTTTTAAAATGGTTTTTCACCTAGAAACTAACTACACACACAAAGGGCAAGTGTACCCGTCGGGTGGTAATATAGCTAATCGGTAAGAACCGGATATCAATCCGTGGATGCGGTGTCTCGATACTAAACTTTTGCTACTTTAAAGCCTTTTCAAATGATTGGGTTGATTTTTCTAACTTAGCATGCAAAGAAATAAACTACTAAAGATCTAACAAGAAACAATATCTAAGAAAGGGTTGCCTAAACTAAGTATCCACTAACTCACATATGACAACAAGATGGAAGGAATTGTGATGATGCAAGCTCTAAATTTAACTAAGTCCCCAATCAAGGCTTCCTAGTCTATAATTCTTAGGAAAACTAAAAATGAATTAACATTCTAATCACCTAAAAATTATTCTTTTAAGCTCACTTGCTAAGTTGATGTTAATCTTTAATCATGAGTTATTTGTTTGTCAAAACTCCTAACTCTACAAATTAGGGAAAACTAATATGAACAACACACTAATCACCCTAACTTGGTTTCAAATAGTTGGCACTATCATCATGTTCTTGATATGAACCACAAGCATGGTCATGCTAGCTAACAATTTTCGCCTAAATCATCAAACTAACAAGAACACAAACTATAGAATCCATATAAACATACTCATGATCTTTCCAAATCTGGATGCAAGAATTCATACATATGCTCAAATCATCATTCAATCACATTAGCAATCACCATTCCTAGTTTCATGCTATGAATCATACTAACAAGTTAACAAGATTCAATAATCATAATCTTTACATGGGCTTTCCAACACAACATGTAAATGCTTATGAGCAAACATTCAAGAACAAGAACAAGAACTTTAAGCATACACATGAACTCCAAGAACAAGATTAAATACCAACATGAAGATTAACAAGAACAATCATCACATCTACTTCCATGTTATCACATATTCATTAGCTTCAACAAAGTTTAGACAACTCAAATGTTTAGCCTATAAGGCTCATGGCTACCAAATCAAGTGCAAATAAACATAAATTATTCATAATGTAGTAACTAGTAAGCTAACCAAGTTAAAGACAAGATTTAAATGATGTTTGAGTAGGTCTTCAAGTGATTAAGTCCTCTTCAAGGCTCCCTCTTGGCTCCAACAAGCTTCCAAGACCAGATTCTTGAGAGAAAAAGTCACCAAAATGCTCCAACTCCCTTCCAAATGAGCTAGAAACTCGTATTTAAGCTGCTGGGAGAATGGGACGACCATGCCACCTTTTGGCACGGTCGTGCTTGGCAAGTGTCAGAGCCACTTTCTTGAATGTTGACCAAGTATGCTACCATTTTGGGAAAAATCCCGCTCAAAAGTTCCCGAGGTGGCACGACCGTGCTCGGGCATTGTCTGGTCGTGCCAGCCGGTAGTGCTCGGTCAAGATTCACTCATTCTCGGAAACAAGCTGATTTGGGGACAAAATTGACCTGGCACGGTCGTGCCACCATATGGCACGGTCGTGCTCCCTTGATTTTTGATGGTGCTGGTGCTGGATGATGGTGCTGATCGAGAGTGCCGATGTCGGAGTGGCTGGCACGGTCGTGCTCATGGGTGGCACGGTCGTGCCATATCTGGCAGTTTGCTGAAATGTTCCGTTTTTGCTCCATTTTGCTCCAAAAGTCTTCGTTTCATCACCGGGCCGAAGCCCGGACCTGTATTTTCACAAATAACTCAAATGAGTACCAAAATCAATGAAAATACAATGAGTTTTCGCATAAACGGGGCGTATTTGACGTTTAAAAGATGTATAAATTCTTATACATCAAACATCCCCACACTTGAACTTTGCTTGTCCTCAAGCAAACTAAAATCAACGAAACTCTCTAAATGGCAATCATCTCAACTAGCATCTCATAAGCACAAACAAATAACTCGGGTTAAAACAATCAAGGAGTGCTCGATATAAAGAAAGAACCGAAAAGAAATAAGTAAAATATGTTTATGAGCAATGGTCCATCTTGGAAATCCCTACAAGTTCACCAAGCATCCTCACAATGTTCACACACACTCGGCTAAATTTAGGTGCACATACAATTTGTGAAGTATGTTTGGAACACTCGATGCCAAGACGATAACTATGCGATATCATAAGCTTGTGGAAGGATCAAATCTAATCACTTGGCAAAAATAAAGCATAAATCATGAGGTCTTGATTGGGTTGTAACTTGGCTTGGGTTAAGGGTGTGGAAGTGGATTTTGGAAAGTGGCTAAAACGGTTGTAACCCGACGGTTTGACTAACTTGAAATACAAGGAAAAAAAAAACTATACAACTAAATAATAACTAACCGAGAGCTAACCGACAAGTATTGCTTTTAACTCCCAAAATTGCTCTAACAAAGCCATTTGATAAGGCTTTTTCAACTATATTTCTTGTTTTTTTTTTTTTTTTAATCATCAAGAATAACCCATGCTTTGGAGAGAACTAAGTACGTCTACTTAGCTAAAAACTCTTGATCATGAGGGTACATAACAACAAAGAGGAAACTATACAAAACTACAAGTTAATCATCAACCGAACCGGGTTTCCAACCAAAAATGGGTTCAAAATATAAAAGGCTAATTTGGCTAAGTGGTTAATATTTTGGTGGTTTAAAAGAAACGAACGGGAAAGGCTCAAATTGGTGTAACTATGGGAATGATTTGGGTAAGGAGGTGAATATAAATGGCGAAAATAAAAAGGTTTCCTAATGCCTCAATCACTTCTATGCTTGAATTCTTGCTTTGTGGCCTCGAAATGCATACCTAACACAAGTTCTAAATCGCAAAAGTTATCCGGCTCACTCAATCTTTGCCCGCAAAAACATGAGCAAAAATAATTCTAAAGCTATAAGGCTCAAAAATAACTCACGGAAACGGGCGTATTGGGTAAATATGCAAGGCAAACAAGTAAGTCAATCGCTTGATTTCTCATGCTCAATTTTATACAAAAAACATGTTACTTAACGGTTTTCCTTACACGAGCGAACCCCCTTTTTGCGTTAACCCTTATTTATTTATCAAAAATTTTGGTGCTTATTTCGATACTTATGTTGATTTGATTAATATGCCACAAAAATTGTTAAAAGAGAGCTTTGCATCATTATTATTATTATTTATTTATTTATTTATTTATTTTTTTATGACAACAAAGCTCAAGCGATAGACCACCTCCCCACACTTGAATTGTACATCGCCCTCGATGTACAACAAAAAATTGAATAAGCAATGGAAATGCGAATTCAACACAAATAAAGGAAGGTAGGAACACGAAAACTCCCCTGAAACAAAAAAGGCTAGAATCGGAGCAATATGAAGTAAAAAGGAGCGTCCACAACGAACTACCAAGCCATCCACCAAGCCAACACCACATTTGAACCAACACTGCACATATAGCAAACAAGATCAAATTCACAAGAATATTACCCAACCCATTTTTCCCTTGCCTTTGTTTATTAATTTAACCACTACTTAAAGCAATAAAAGCTAACACCTACGACGGAGGGGTGTACGTACGACGGAAAATGGCACACCCCTCAAACACGAAATGATGATAAAAATACGAGATGGAAAGCGGAACTAAGACCTCCCGCCGGATCTCGAAGGACCGGCGTCGCTCCTGGGATCAAATCTGGATCTACGCCTGAATTGGGGCGGTGGCTGAGTGTACGGATGGTTGATTGAGTTCGCGATGTGCTGCTGCGAACCAAACAGCCAGTCCATGCTGCGTCGGGACTGCTCGTACATCTCTTCCAAGAAGTTGCCCTGCCTGTGTTGCTCCGCGCGTATCAGATCGACATCTCGCCTCACCTCTTGCTGGCCTAATTCCAGCCCCTCCATGCGCCTCCACAGATCTATCCCTGACGGCTCGGAAGGACCGTGCTCATAACCTCCACCACTAAATCCACCATACACGTTCTCCCAGTTCGGACTCTCAAACCCTTGTCCAATCTGTAATTGGGGGCCCGCTCCTCCAGCGGCCCCCTCCTGATCCTGAACTGGAATATCGTGCATGTGCACGTCATGATCTCCACCATCACCACCCTCGTCGTCATCATCCGTCTCATCATCAACAGCTAGCGGGTCCCAAATCCTTCCCAATCTGTCCACAAGCTTTGGGACCCCGTTGACTTTGCGAATCAGGTGCATTGATTTCATCTGCTGTAGATCGAGAAGGCCATAATCACAGGCTTCGGTCAAATTGTCTAAGGAAACCGGATAGTATCTTGCAAGTTTTGTAGCAAAGGCCCCTCCGCAGATGCGCGATGCGGGTGTCGAACCAACACCGCAAAAAATTGATTCTGCCACACTGACGGCTACGTTGCAATGGTAGCCGGAGACGATGCAGTACAGGTGGAAAAGGTCGCGGGTGGTGATTTTTCCCGTGCTATCACCCCGACCTCCAATGACGTGGAATATGGCGCGCTCTATGACCCGGTGAAGTGGGTCGAGGATCCATGTAGCTTTGGCTTTCCGAGGTTCCCAAATCCGACCCGGCACAGTAATTTGATTCCAAAAGGCGGCCTTGTCTGCGTCTGGCTCCCAATCTTGCAAACTCCCATGAAATAACTCAGAATCTATCTCATCTTCCGTATATAACCCGAACACCACAGCGAATCGACTAATCGATTGGTGATGCCATTTCCTTCCCAATCGAAACTTGACACCAACATTTTTCTCATAAACATCTGGGCAAGGAAACGTGAAACGGAACGATGCGAAAAATTCGATCACCAACTCTATGTATTGCGGCTCTGCGATCTCAAAAAGGCGGGACCACGGAGGTGTAATAAGATCATCAAACCGCTCGGTCTGTCCGAGCAAGTCTAAATCAACCCTTTGCAACCTCCTCATGGGCTCGATTAGATGTCGTCGACCCCATAACCGCTCCACCTTCGGGATACAGTACCCTTCCCTGGCATTGTTTGAGAACCGCAAATAAGGGTGATCCATCTGCAAAATTGAGACAAGATTAATCAACAGCCAAAACAGACAGACAAATTTCGGGACCGGACAATATGGCACGGTCGTGCCACCATATGGCACTACCGTGCTAGGCCTGCAAATCAGTGAGTTTATGAAGATTTCTGGGAATTTATGAAGTCTGGGTTTTTATTCCCCAGGAGCACGACTGTGCCATCCCACGACACCATCGTGCTCGGCCGTAAACGGCTCGGATCTGAACCAACATTCCGGGAGGCACGACCATGCGACTCAGCGGCACGCTCGTGCCGGGCCGATGACCGGAGACTAAACTGTCCGATTTCGAGAAGAACGATCGTGCTTCCATAAGGCACCCTCGTGCCGGACCGACAACCGGTAACAACTTTGGCGATTTGAGCGATTTATGCGAGAAGCACGATCGTGCCGTATATCGGCACTCTCGTGCGACGTTGACGATCTGGGCAGATTATGAAGGTCCGACGAACAGCTTGAACATCACGACCGAGCCACTATATGGCACCCTCGTGCTCGACGGAACCCAGGCCAGAAAAATCGCTCAAAACAGCCCCAAAACCCCGACTTTTTCAACTTTTTGTTTAGGGGTTTTGTAAATCGGTCCATTGTGGTTCAAATCAACACAAAAAACACTAAAAACGGGCTTGAATCGGGTGATTTAGACCAAGCCCTAAAAACTTAAAGAAACTAACTATGAAGAACATGAAGAACATGACCCTAAAACACATGAAACTAACTAGAAAAAGGAGAGATTCATACCTGGAATGATGTTGGGATGAAAGAATTTCTTGGAGGAAGCTAGGAGATGCAAGAACCGTGAGTGCTTGAAGTGGGTTCAAGGGATGAAGGAGATGAAGTTATGAAGAAATAATGGTGGTGGTTGGGTTTTATTCAAACTCTATTATTGGAGAAAAAGTTGTCTGGTGGTGCCAGACTTTGGGGATAGTGCTGTATTTTCGAAATTTAGATTTTTTTTATTTTTTTTTATTTATTTATTTTTTATTTTTTTTTTGACAAAAGGAAATCATATGAACAAAACTCCTTGAACCCGGGGCACTCACGAAGCATCTCCTACCAAGAAAATGAACCGAACTAGCATACCTGAGAGCCGGTAACAAGCTCTAACATCCCTCGCGACCAGAACGAACCGCAACCTGAAAAGAAAAAGACAACCACACACAAAAATAACAACAAAAATAGAAATAACACACAAACATGCTAAGTTTATTTACGAGTCTTCAGCTAGACTCACCACCCCGAATTCATTTGTTCCTGGGGTGGAGGGTAACAACCTCCTCACTCGGGTCAACGGGCCCCCCAACATAAGCCTTCAACCTATGCCCGTTGACTTTAAACAACCGGCCATCCTCATGGCCTATCTCCACGGTCCCGTAAGGAAACACTGACCGTACAGTGTAGGGACCCGACCACCGAGATTTAAGCTTACCAGGAAACAACTTAAGACGTGAGTTGTACAACAACACACGATCACCCACTCGGAATTCTTTCTTGTCCTTCAAGCGGGCATCGTGAAGCGTCTTAGTACGTTCCTTGTACAGCTTGGAGCTTTCATACGCATCGTACCTAAGCTCCTCAACCTCGTGAATCTGCACAAACCTGTTCTCATTCGCAGCAGCCATGTCAAGATTAACTGTCTTCAAAGCCCAGTATGCTTTGTGCTCGAGTTCAACAGGCAAATGACAAGACTTCCCATAGACCAATTTAAACGGTGTGGTGCCTATAGGAGTCTTGTAGGCTGTCCGGAAAGCCCACAGTGCATCATCCAATTTCTCGGACCAATCTTTACGGCTAGAATTAACCGTCTTCTCCAGAATCCGCTTGATACCCCGATTAGTAACCTCGACCTGTCCGCTCGTCTGCGGATGATATGGTGTAGAGAATCGATGTTGCACACCATATCGGGACAATGCTTTCTCAAGCTGAGCATTACAGAAATGCGTTCCACGGTCACTAATCAACGCCTTCGGGGCACCGAAGCGAGCAAACAACTTTTTCAAAAACCTCACCACTACCCTCGCATCGTTAGTGGGCAAAGCCTGTGCTTCAGCCCACTTTGAAACGTAATCAACAGCAACAAGGATGTAGCGGTTCCCAAAAGAGGTCGGAAAAGGGCCCATGAAGTCTAGCCCCCATACGTCAAAAACCTCACAAACTTGGATGCCGTTTTGTGGCATCTCATGGCGTGCAGAAATGTTGCTCGCCCTCTGGCAAGCATCACAGGACCTCACCCACTCATGGGCATCACGGAAAATAGTCGGCCAAAAGAATCCGGCATCAAACACCTTCCTCGCCGTGTTGTTCGCTCCGTGGTGGCCTCCCGTGGGTCCTTCGTGACAGTGGCGTAAAATATCCCTCGCCTCGTCACCATGCACGCATCGCCGGATCATCCGATCCGCTCCTACCCTAAATAAGTAAGGGTCATCCCAGAAGTAATGCTTAACATCCGCAAAGAACTTTCGCTTCTGCTGATGGGTCATCCCCTTGATCAGGATACCACTAGCTAGGTAATTCGCAAAGTCAGCAAACCATGGGGAATCATCACTAGTCTCGATCCTCATGAGGAACTCGTGGGGGAAATTGTCATTGATGTTAGGCCCACGAGATTCCTTCTCCTCGGAATGCTCAAGTCGAGACAAATGATCGGCTGCCAAATTCTCAGCCCCTTTTTTATCACGGATTTCAATATCAAACTCTTGCAGCAACAAAATCCAACGTATCAATCTTGGTTTAGCATCTTGCTTGCTGAACAGATACCGAAGGGCTGCATGATCCGTGTACACAATGGTCTTGGAAAGGACAAGATACGACCGAAACTTATCGAATGCAAAGACCACAGCTAGGAGCTCTTTCTCTGTCGTGGTGTAATGCTCCTGAGCGTCATTCAAGGTCTTGCTCGCATAGTATATCGGATGAAAGTGTTTATCTTTCCTTTGACCCAAGATAGCCCTGACTGCGAAGTCACTCGCATCACACATCAACTCAAATGGCAGCTCCCAGTCGGGAGCGACCATGATCGGGGCATTCACCAACTTCTCCTTCAATAGCTCGAATGCCCGAAGGCACTCATCGGAGAAAACAAACTGGGCATCCTTCTCGAGGAGCTGAGTCATGGGACGGGCGATTTTGGAAAAGTCCTTTATGAATCGCCGGTAAAAACCTGCATGACCTAGAAAACTCCTAATAGATTTCACTGATGTGGGAGGCGGGAGCTTTGAAATAGTCTCGACTTTGGCTCGGTCAACCTCGAGCCCCGCCTGTGAAATCTTGTGCCCAAGCACAATGCCCTCCTTCACCATGAAGTGGCATTTCTCCCAATTCAACACAAGGTTGGCTTCCTCACATCTAGCCAACATCCTTTTCAGATTCCCGAGACACTGATCAAAAGAACTCCCAAACACAGAAAAATCATCCATGAAAACCTCCATGGAGTCCTCGATCATGTCATGAAAAATGGCCACCATACACCTCTGAAATGTGGCCGGGGCATTGCACAGTCCAAAGGGCATCCGCCGGTAGGCGAATGTGCCATAGGGACATGTGAATGTCGTCTTCTCCTGATCCTCAGGAGAGATGGGAATCTGAAAATAACCCGAAAAACCATCAAGGAAGCAGTAGTACATCCTGCCCGACAACCTCTCTAATATCTGATCAATGAAAGGAAGTGGGAAATGATCCTTCCTCGTGGCATCATTAAGTTTGCGGTAGTCTATGCAAACTCTCCATCCGGTGACAGTACGAGTAGGAATCAACTCGTTTTTCTCATTGGTCACCACTGTCATGCCTCCTTTCTTCGGGACTACCTGTACAGGGCTAACCCATGGTGAATCAGAGATCGGGTATATCAAACCTGCATCAAGTAGTTTATGACCTCTTTCTTCACAACCTCCTGCATGTTGGGGTTCAAACGCCTCTGGTGCTGTACTACAGGTTTAAAGTCCTCCTCCATCAAAATCTTATGGGTACAAAAGGATGGATTGATCCCTTTTATATCCATAATCTTCCAAGCGATCGCCTTCTTGTGTTGCTTTAGGACTTCAAGCAATCGATCCTTCTCTTCCTTCGACAATTCGGCAGAAATGATAACGGGCAGATGAGTCTCACCCTCCAAGAAAGCATACTCCAAATGATCTAGAAGCTCCTTAAGCTCAACCGAAGGTGGATCCTCAATAGAAGGGCGTGCTTTAGGCTCAGCAACGCGATCCACAACCTCAAAAACCTCGGGACACGGGGGAGACGCTTGACCTATCAGACAGGTCACCTCCTCGACTAATCGGTCCACCCTAGGTGAACTAAAATCCTCCCCTCCTAGCAGCTGTGTGTCCACAACATCCTCCTCGAAAGTAGCATGGAGATGATCACTCACATATGTGTCGATAGTCTCAATGAAGTAGAGTGTATCATCCTGACTTTGCGAGTGTTGCATGGATTTCCCAATGTCAAAGGTAACCTCCTCATCATCAACCCTAAGAGTAAGTCTACCGGTGCAGACATCAATCAAGGCTCTCGCAGTGGCTAGGAATGGTCGACCTAAGATAAGAGGAACATTTTTGTCCTCATCCATGTCTAGAATCACGAAATCGACAGGAAAGACAAACTTGTCGATTTTCACCAGCATATTCTCAACTATGCCTCGAGGATACTTCACTGAACGGTCGGCTAGCTGAATGCTCATACGAGTCGGCTTGGGCTCTCCCAAGTCTAGCTTAGCAAAAACCGCATATGGCATGAGGTTTATGCTAGCTCCAAGATCAGCTAATGCATTGCTGACCGACAAACTACCAATCAAACATGGGATAGTGAAACTCCCAGGATCATTCATCTTCTTAGGTAGTTTGTTCTGAAGAACTACTGAACACTCCTCATTCAAGGTCACCTGCGAAAGCTCCTCAAGTTTCTTTTTGTTGGATAGGATATCCTTCAGAAACTTGGCATACTTAGGCATTTGAGCAAGTGCCTCGACAAATGGTAAATTTATATGAAGTTGCTTAAAAAGCTCAAGGAATTTACCATAGTGTTCTTCCATTTTCTGCTTCTTCAACCTCCCCGGGTATGGAATGGGAGGGACATACTCTCTCACTGGCTCCTTGGGTCGTGCGGTACTTGCTGGGACTCGCCTCTGTTGCACCTCACCCGGAGACTCACACTCAATCTCCTCATCAACCTCATCATCATCAACCGGCTTTGCTGGAACAGCTGGAGGGATGGGTTGAGCGGTCTTGCCGCTTCTCAACGTGATGGCCTTTGCAGTAGCATTTGGATTAGTCTCTGTGTTGCTCGGAAGGCCCCCCTGTTGTCTCTCAGACAACATCTTGGCAATCTGGCCAACTTGGTTCTCAATGGTCTGCATGGAAGCCTTTTGGCTTCTCAACTCATTCTCGTGCCTCGTGAAACGACCGTCATACTCCTTAAAACACTTCTCATTCTCGGCCTTTTGAGTGTTCTGACCGGCTAAGATCTGGCTAAGCATATCATGAACACTAGGCTCGCTGGCGGAAGGTCCCTGCTGAGGTCGAGGTGGACCATATGCTCCATGAGCTGGAGCTGGGGGACGTGGAGCAAACCCGGGTGGCTGCAGATTGGAAGCATCGGGCCTCCAACTGAAATTCAGGTGATTCTTCCACCCCGGATTATAAGTATTGCTGTAGGGATTATTTTGAGGACGGTATTGGTTTCCCATAAAATCAACATGCTCGTGTGACATCTCTCCCATCTGAAAATCACCTACCTGATATGCTCCCCCACTCGAAGAACCTCTCGAGTGCATTTCCATCACTCGATCAAATTTCGAAGATAAGGCATCCATACGTGCTGTCATGGCTGTGTAGTCGTCCACATGATGAACTCCCTGCCGAGAACTCTTACCTCTTGGTGGCTGTTGCGTCCGGTTTTTCGCGGCACATCTCTCTAGAATCTCAAATGCCTCGGTGGCATTCTTCATGCCGATATCCCCACCCGAGTATGTATCAACCATCATCTGTCCCTGACTGTCCAAACCATGGTAGAAGATCTGACATTGTTGCCACTTGGGCAACCCGTGATGTGGGACCTTCCTCATAAGCTCTTTGAAACGCTCCCATGCCTCGTAAAGGGACTCGTCCTCATCCTGACGAAAGTTCAGAATCTTGGTTCTCAACCGAACAGTTTTCTCTGGAGGGAAATATTTCTGAAGGAACTTCTCAGCTAATTGATTCCATGTAGTAATAGATCCAGCTGGAAGTGAAAGAAGCCACTCCTTGGCTCCATCCTGTAAAGAAAACGGAAAGAGCCGAAGGCGGATAGCATCCGATGATGCATCACGAATCTTGAATGTGGCACAAACCTCTAGAAACCCCGCAATGTGAACACTAGGATCCTCGTGATCCTTGCCATAAAACTGTATCGCATTCTGCAACATCGATATGGTGCCAGCCTTGATCTCGAAATTATTATTGTCAATCGTCGGTGCATTGATGCTCGCAGGTAAACCATCGAGTGACGGTTTTCCAATTTCGTTCAAAATCCTATTCTCCTCTTCGTCCGCCATATCTACTTGAACCTCGTAGAATGTGTCGTCTCCTCCCGCGTCTACCTCGATCGCCTCGGCTACCAAGCGAAACCGCTCCCGCAGCCTCCGGTGAAGATCACGCTCCGGCTCCGCTGAAGGCTCAACGATATCAGCAGCGGGGGTTGAGGACATGCACGACCTGTAGGGAATAAGGGGAAGCACAATGCACAAAATATATACAAAAACAAAAACAACTAGCAAATAATCATTTTTTTTTTCAAATAGTCAAGCAAAGGCAAATAAAACAAGTAGACAAAAACTTTTTACACTTTTCACAATGGCTAAATAAGCAACTCGAATCGTTTTCAAGAAGACCGCATCCCCGGCAACGGCGCCAAAAACTTGATGTGCGTGAATTATATATATATTTTTTATGAAGATATTTGTTCACACAAATTTAGTTTTAAAATGGTTTTTCACCTAGAAACTAACTACACACACAAAGGGCAAGTGTACCCGTCGGGTGGTAATATAGCTAATCGGTAAGAACCGGATATCAATCCGTGGATGCGGTGTCTCGATACTAAACTTTTGCTACTTTAAAGCCTTTTCAAATGATTGGGTTGATTTTTCTAACTTAGCATGCAAAGAAATAAACTACTAAAGATCTAACAAGAAACAATATCTAAGAAAGGGTTGCCTAAACTAAGTATCCACTAACTCACATATGACAACAAGATGGAAGGAATTGTGATGATGCAAGCTCTAAATTTAACTAAGTCCCCAATCAAGGCTTCCTAGTCTATAATTCTTAGGAAAACTAAAAATGAATTAACATTCTAATCACCTAAAAATTATTCTTTTAAGCTCACTTGCTAAGTTGATGTTAATCTTTAATCATGAGTTATTTGTTTGTCAAAACTCCTAACTCTACAAATTAGGGAAAACTAATATGAACAACACACTAATCACCCTAACTTGGTTTCAAATAGTTGGCACTATCATCATGTTCTTGATATGAACCACAAGCATGGTCATGCTAGCTAACAATTTTCGCCTAAATCATCAAACTAACAAGAACACAAACTATAGAATCCATATAAACATACTCATGATCTTTCCAAATCTGGATGCAAGAATTCATACATATGCTCAAATCATCATTCAATCACATTAGCAATCACCATTCCTAGTTTCATGCTATGAATCATACTAACAAGTTAACAAGATTCAATAATCATAATCTTTACATGGGCTTTCCAACACAACATGTAAATGCTTATGAGCAAACATTCAAGAACAAGAACTTTAAGCATACACATGAACTCCAAGAACAAGATTAAATACCAACATGAAGATTAACAAGAACAATCATCACATCTACTTCCATGTTATCACATATTCATTAGCTTCAACAAAGTTTAGACAACTCAAATGTTTAGCCCATAAGCCTCATGGCTACCAAATCAAGTGCAAATAAACATAAATTATTCATAATGTAGTAACTAGTAAGCTAACCAAGTTAAAGACAAGATTTAAATGATGTTTGAGTAGGTCTTCAAGTGATTAAGTCCTCTTCAAGGCTCCCTCTTGGCTCCAACAAGCTTCCAAGACCAGATTCTTGAGAGAAAAAGTCACCAAAATGCTCCAACTCCCTTCCAAATGAGCTAGAAACTCGTATTTAAGCTGCTGGGAGAATGGCACGACCATGCCACCTTTTGGCACGGTCGTGCTTGGCAAGTGTCAGAGCCACTTTCTTGAATGTTGACCAAGTATGCTACCATTTTGGGAAAAATCCCGCTCAAAAGTTCCCGAGGTGGCACGACCGTGCTCGGGCATTGTCTGGTCGTGCCAGCCGATAGTGCTCGGCCAAGATTCACTCATTCTCGGAAACAAGCTGATTTGGGGACAAAATTAACCTGGCACGGTCATGCCACCATATGGCACGGTCGTGCTCCCTTGATTTTTGATGGTGCTGCTGCTGGATGATGGTGCTGATCGAGAGTGCCGATGTCGGAGTGGCTGGCACGGTCGTGCTCATGGGTGGCACGGTCGTGCCATATCTGGCAGTTTGCTAAAATGTTCCGTTTTTGCTCCATTTTGCTCCAAAAGTCTTCGTTTCATCACCGGACCGAAGCCCGGACCTGTATTTTCACAAATAACTCAAATGAGTACCAAAATCAATGAAAATACAATGAGTTTTCGCATAAACGGGGCGTATTTGACGTTTAAAAGATGTATAAATTCTTATACATCAAAAGGTTGGCAAAGTTGTATATAGATGAAGTAGTATCCTTACATGGAGTCCCACTCTCCATTGTATCGGATAGGGATAGTCATTTCACTTCATATTTTTGGACAAGTTTCCAAGAAACAATGGGAACCCGACTAAATTTAAGTACTGCATACCATCCTCAAACAGACGGACAAAGTGAAAGGACGATCCAAACCCTGGAAGACATGCTTAGGGCATGTGTGATAGATTTTGGTGGAAACTGGGATGACCACCTACCCTTAATTGAATTCTCCTATAATAATAGCTATCATTCAAGCATTGAAGCTGCCCCGTTCGAAGCACTATATAGACGTAAGTGTAGAACTCCAGTTTGCTGGGCAGAAATAGGAGAAAGTCAATTATCAGGTCCTGAGATTGTGCAAGAAACTACCGATAAGATCACTCAAATCAAGGAAAGACTGAAAACAGCTCGAGATCGCCAGAAGAGTTATGCAGACAATCGACGCAAGCCACTAGAGTTTCAAGTTGGAGACAAGGTACTCTTGAAAGTTTCTCCTTGGAAAGGAGAAGTTCGGTTTGGTAAGAAAGGAAAGCTGAGTCCAAGATACGTAGGACCATTCCCAGTAATCCAACGCATAGGACCAGTTGCCTATCGCTTACAACTACCAGAAAAATTAGCCGGAGTACATGACGTATTTCATGTATCGAACCTCAAGAAATGTCTATCGGATGAATCGCTAGTAATCCCTCTTCAAGACATACAGGTGAATGAAAAATTGAAGTTTATGGAGAAACCGCTTCAAATAGAAGACAGAAAGACTAAGTTTCTCAAGCACAAAAGACTAGTACTGGCCAAAGTCAAATGGGATTTACAGAGAGGATCCGAATACACCTGGGAGCTAGAATCAGAAATGAAGCGAAAATATCCTCACTTATTTCAATAAATCTCGAGGACGAGATTTTAATTAAGGTGGGGAGGATGTAAGGACCTGCAAAAATGTCCCCAAAACGACCCGTAAGTGAAAACCCGGACCTCTGAAACCCTAATGTACATGAAAAACCAAGAAAACATGAAATTTGGTCTGCTCATGGGCCGCGTAAACCATAAGCAGCCCTTACGCGGGCCGCGTCAACTTAAGATTTGATCGGATAAGCATCCGGGCCACGTGTTGTCCACCTGGCACACCTACTCGTGACCCAGCAAGCCTACACGTAGACTAGGGCCCCTTGCGGGCCGCGTAAGGTTTAAGTATGGGTTACGCGGGCCGCGTAAAACCCAAAAATCAGCTATAAATAGGGTTGGCCATGAGCAGTTCACTGGTGTCGAAAACTTTTCTCAAAAACGAAGTTTCACTGCTCAAAATCAGAAATTCCATTTAGGGAGGCGCTGCTACGATACAGGGTATTAACTCGATCGCTGCTACGATTCAATGTCCGATCGATTGAAACCAATCCGATGGATGTTTAATTGCTGCCCACATTAGGGCTATACTTTGTCATTCGTCGTAAATTCGATGGATGTTTAAGTATTGCACTTTGTCATTCGTTGTGAGGGTTTTAATCTCGTGAGTTATCGTAAATGTTGTATTAGTTACTGACCTAGTTCGTATGCATTGTTGATTAAATTAGGTTACAAGGCTTATCAGTAGGCTAAACTCTGCCCGTTTAAACTTGCAAAGTGAGTCATTCTCTTTTTATCAACAATGTTTTACAATACTCCATTTATTTTCAAAAGTTATAATTACAGGGATTAAGTCGTGGTTATCTTGAATCACTGCTAGTGGGGTATTGTGCACATTACTAATCTCTCACGGTTAGGTTCATTAACCTAACAGTGATAATCATCACTACTTGGGTGAAAGGACCCAATAGTGGTATGACCATCGTCACCAGGAGGTGACACGGCGCCAGATAAAAATAAGATAGAAGCCATTGTAATCGCTCTTATGCTGTAATTTATAACTAATGTGTCGTTTTATTTAACCTGAATGACTCGCCAGTATTTCCCCACTGATAAAATATTTTTAAAACATGTTTCAGGCGACCTGCTGTGAATCAAGGAAAACGTGCTACGGAGCACTAACAAGCTTGAAGTGGTGGCTCAGTTAAAATAAATAAACATGTTTTGTAAATCAGAGAATTTCCTCGTGAAATTCCTCTATTGTAAATTACGGGGTTTGTCCCAAATTATATAATAAAATAATCGGGCATTTTCAAGTTTAAAAGATCTTGTAAATCTTCCGCTGTCAACTCAATTAATAAATACCACGGCTTTCTGTCCCGCGGCTCCTAGACCGGGTAAAACCGGGACGGGAGCCGTGACACCCGAGTAGTGTTGAGTATCCTCAAGAAACTCTTTTCCCGCTTCGGTACACCTAAAGCTTTAATCAGTGACCGTGGTACTCACTTTTGCAATGCTTTGATGGAAAAGTTTCCTGCACGCTACGGAGTCACTCATCGTTTATCTACCGTATACCATCCATAGACAAGTGGTCAAGTGGAGAACGCGAATCGTGGTATCAAACGAATTTTAGAGAAAACCGTTGGAAAGAATAGGAAGGATTGGTCCGACAAGCTTGACGATGCATTGTGGGCGTTTCGAACCGCTTACAAAACACCCTTAGGAACCACACCGTTTATGATCGTCTATGGAAAAGCTTGTCATCTTCCCGTAGAGCTAGAACACCGAGCACTTTGGGCTTTAAAAACTGTTAACCTTGATATGACTGAAACCGCTAGGAAGCGTTTCTTTCAAATCCATGAGCTTGAGGAGCTTAGGGATGCGGCTTATGCTCAATCTTTGGGAATTAAGGAGAAAACGAAAGCTTCACATGATCCTAAGTTACGAAAGGTTAAAGAGTTTAGCAAGGGTGATAAAGTACTTCTCTACAATTCAAGATTGAAGTTGTTTGCGGGGATATTGAAGTCGAAGTGGTCGGGACCGTGTATGGTTCATTACGTGTTTCCGTACGGAGCGGTGGAGATTATGGACGAGTCGGATGGCCGGAGTTGGAAGGTAAATGGCCACCAGTTGAAGCACTACATTGGAGGAGCAATAGACAAGAATGAGATGGAGGAAACTCCTCTCGAAATTCCATCAAAAGCCGCCACTTAGTGTTTTGGGTGAAATCCCAAGTGTAGAGTATGTACCATTTGTAAATTTCGTTAATTTTCGTAATTTTTGGTAGTTTTTCGTGTCTTTGTTTCATGTGTCTGAGTAATTTTGCAGGAATCATACCATCGAGAAGCTGAATTTGCGAAGAAAACGACATTCCAGGTAAGTCCCAACACTTAGAAAAAATCTGGGATGGTTTTGGGAAGGATTGGTAAGACTTGAAAAATTTTCTAAGGCATAAAACTTGAATTTTTACGTAACCTTATGTTAAAAAAGCCCTGTCACGTGCCGCCACACTGAAATAACCTCCTGGTCGCGCTACGCGACCCCTAGGTACAAATAACCCCTTTGAACTCACCTGTGGGGTCGCGCCACCAAACATGACCCAACTTGTAGCGTTAGGCGACCCCTTATTTGAACCCTCTCAGTTGAACCCCACTGTGGTGTTACACCACAGCCTCCTTCACCTTTCGTCGCACAGCGCGACGCTATGTCTAGTCGGTCAAAACCCTTTACCAGCTCCTTTCTTCCCCAAATTCACCATAACCCTATTCCCATCGACTCCCACCACCGATTACACCTACACCACCATACCTCCACCGATCAGCCACCATATTTCACCATTTTTATACCCACGTGACCGGATTTAAGTGCCGAACAAACCCCACCATACAAAAACACCATTTAACGGCTGGAATCTCTTCGATTCGGGACCCTCTGTTCACGAAAAATACTAAGTGTTTCTTGCAAAATCGACACTTCAGGTATGTGTTCTTGTTCATACTCTTAAATACTTAGTGTTTTGAGTCTTTTTAGAATTTAGTTGAGTCATTTTTGTGGTCTCGTTTGTCGGTTCAGATGTTGGTCAGTCGAGTCAATTTTGTGGTTTCTATGTTGGGTCAGTCAAGTTGGTTCTGTTTGTCCGTCCATTCGAGTCAGTTTTGTCGATTTCTTGTGAGTCTTTATGTGGCTTAGGTTGCTAAATACGTGGTATCGTTTTTCTAGTAAATTGTGGATGCCTTATTTACTTTAGTAAAGTCAGTTTGGGTCACTTAACTCAGTTTTGTGTCGATGTAGTTTAGTGCTTTTGCTTGTCGGCTCTGGCATCTTAGTCGTTTGTAATTTTGGCTGTTTTTATGTCACTACAAGGGTGCGGATGGTTTGGTTTGGGGCTTGACTTGGAGCTTGTTAAGGTTACAATGCCGGTTATCATTTAAAAAGTCTTGAGTCTTGTTATGAAGAGGCTGTTTTAGTGTCGTATATGGGTGCGGGTGCTTGTCGGTTTGGTATGATTGAATTGATTTTGCTTGATGGTTGATTGGTATGGGATATTGACGCGTAAAGTTTCGACCTTGCATTCCAAACGGAATTTTTGAAAATGATAAACCCTCCTTTAACTAGGCGGACTTTTTCAAACGCGAATAATTTTGTTCTTCAAATAATAACCGGCTGCATTTGTGCAAGGTTGGACTTCAACGTCTTGGTTAGGCAATCGGATTTAATTGCGGACAATTAAAGTGCCGAGGGGGGTAGTGTACATTGAGTCCAATTTAGTATCGTTTTAGTCTTTTTAGTCATTTTTAGTCTAGTTCGAGTCGTATTTTGTCGGTTTTGGGTTTACTTGCACGTACAAGTGATTTAGGCTCGCCCGTACTCAATCTCCATTCGAGCGAGTTTAATTATCACTTAGCATTTGTAAAAAGTAACCCGTTGTTTTTAATTCATCTTTATTTTCAGAATCAGCCGCGAATGAAATGCTATATGGCTATTCTAATTTTTAGAAAAAAATCCAAAAAAAAAAATATATAAATTTCAAAAATTCAAAAAAAATTTAACAAAATTTAAAATACCAAAAATAGTTTGTGATTACTGATTGTTTGCTTGTTTTGTCTTGTTAAATATATATTTTGCAGACATGGCAGCTGCTGGTAGCAGCTCACGTAGTGGTAGTGCCCGGAAAAGGGGTGCGGATCAGACAACACCACAGCAGGATCCGATTCCACAGGAGACTCCAATTTTATAGATAGGTGTTGCGGATCCGAGATTGAGAAAAATTAAATACCAAAGGGCTCATGAATTCATTCCAACGAGTAAAGTTAATCGACTCGACCACCTGTTACTGCAGTTCTAGCCAAGTACACCTGAGTGGGATAAGTATGATAAGTTGAAGGATACGGATCTACTTCAGCACAGGGTAATAGACTTGACTTGGTTGGAGGAAATAGGTTCAAGACAAGTAGTGTTGGACCTCCTGGGTCCAAAGTTGACTAAGGCATTAGATTGTATGCAGGATCAGTATGAAGAGCTAGTTTTGGAGTTCCACAGCACATGGAGACACAAATAAAGGAAGTTTGATGATGACAAAGCTGTGTCTTTCAGTCTGGGGTGGCAGGTTTTCGAGATGAATATGATGAGGTTTGCTATTGTGTCTGGTTTTTATACGAAGGAAGAGGTGAAGCAACCTGGGGTTGTGACTAGTCTGAGAGGCGCTTACACTACTGTTAGGGATCACAGTGTTAGAGGGGCTGAGTTACGTAATTTCTGAAAGACGATTTCCGACCACCCATTTACAGTTACGAACTTGATTACTTTGGTCCGTAACCCAGTTTATCGTTATGTTTTGAAGATCTTGTCGACTACGTTGGTAGGGCGGAAATCGGGTGAGAACAAAGCGAACTGGATTGAGTTGTTCATACTTATGTGCCGTGTGGAGAACCAGGAGATGAACTTAGCTACGGTGTTAGCGGACTCATTCAGCAGGGGGTGTAGAGGTGGTCATCGTGCTGGGTTGGCTATGGGCCCATATATCACTCGGATTGCATTGAGTTTGGGGGTATTTGACAAGTATGTTCCACAATTTCTACATGAGGGGCCGAAGACGATGACATTTGGGATTAAGGAGTTGCAGCAGGCGGGGATTGTGTCGTATACTGAGCCCTACGGCTGGGAGCCGATTAGGCAGGGCCCGCAGGTGCAGCCGCCAGAGGGACATCCAGCTGAGGATGTGATGATTCAGATTGATCCTACTCACCGACAGCGGCCACCACAATGACATGAGCTGCCGGCACAGCAGTATCCGCGTAGGCACCTCCACCTGAGCCACTCACTTTGCAGTCATTCTCTGGCTATGTGGAGCAGAGGTTTGACAGGTTGGAGCATCTGATTCAGACGGGTCAGGATAGACAGGAGGAGGCCCTCCGGTACATTATGAGCAGGCATAGTATGGGGATTCCGGACTTCTTTCAGCCGAGACAGTAGGGTGGCTCGGCTGGTGCTGGAGAGAGGTTTGATCCGACTCCCCCATTTTGTGTATTTGGTGAGGTAGCTCTGGTGCAGGTGGATGACAGGAGGGCAGTGAGGAGACTGCCAGTGAGCACGAGGAGGACTAGTGTGGGGATGATGAGGATGCAGCAGCACTGATGGACCATATCTTTTGTTTTATTTTTCTTTTATGCTGTTTTCATCCTCATATTTTGGCTTGTACTTATACTTAGATACGTTAAACAGGTTGGTTGGACAGGCTGGTTTGGGTTGTGTTTGAAACTGACACTCTTGATGGTATATATATTATGATCTTTTGGTAGTGTTTGTTTATGATGTGATAGGTTGATATTAGTAGCCGCTTTCGTTCGCGTGTCCGAAATTGGGAGTTGTTTGCTGAGTGTGTTTCGAATTGGAGGGCTTATGTGGAAACGACTGGCACTTTGACAGTCTCACATATTCAGCTAAGTCGTTTCCCTTGTATTCTTGTATTCTTTTATTTCTTCATTTATTTAGTTCGTTCTTAGTTTAGTTGTTAGTTTTAGGTAGTTGTTGAGTCGTATTTCCGTTCTTGCATTAGGGACAATACAATCTTTAAGTGTGGGGATGGGATACATGTACATAGTAGTAATAATTGAGTCATAAATATGAAAAATACAAAAAAAATTAAAAATAAAAAAAAATCCAAAAGAAATTGAAAAAAATCAGAAAATGTATTTTGAATAAAGAAGTTTGCAAATTAATATGAAAAATGATAGAAAAGATGAATTTTTACTCGGGATCGAATAATAATAAATAGAGATTAAATAAATCGAGCTTGTGTCTAGTTAGGGATGTGTGAATAGGCCCGGGTTTGGTTTTAGGTCCCTTTGAATTAATATACCTTAATTGTCGATCTACTAGTGGGTTTTCATCTGGGAAATGTGGGAAATTGAAACTGCCAATAAGAGTATAAGGAACACCGTTATAAGTTAAAACCGTTAGAATTTTTTATCATGAAAAAAAAAAGAAAAAAATGAGCTAGAAACCGAATGAAAGTAGCGTAGGCCAATGTAATATTGGTTGGGGATAGTGACTTCGACCCGGAATGCCTCTAGGATACGTGAAATCGAACTTGCAACTAAAAATTTTCGACGCCTATGTAATCCGAGTTGGGGATAACGACTCTACAGCTGGACTGCCTCTGGGTTAGGTAAAAGCAATGTCTATGCTCATGAAAAGAAAAAAAAATGAAAGGAAAGAAAAATGCTAAAAAAGAGAAAAAATTGATTTTAAATTCTCTTGGTTTTGATATAAGACGGTTAGGAATTGATCTAGTGATCGTTCCTTTTGTTCTATAAGCTTGAGGCGGGATTAGGTGGACCGTAGATTCTAGTGTGAGACCCTAGGTGGATTGACCGCACTTAAACTAAATTCGCATGATAAAGGGTTTAAGACCGGATTTGGGTTTAAAGGGACAAATATATTCGCAATCGCGGCTAACGCAAGCTTTGATTTGAACAAAATATAAATATTTCTTGACCCGAATAACTATTCATCTCTGATTCCGTTGCATAATTCTTTTTCGATGACGAAAAAAGAGTAAGTGTGGGGATATTTGATATATTGCAAAATACATCTCTTATTCATGTACAGTTTGTATAGTTTTCCGTTATATTTAGTTCTGTTTTCGTTAGAATGTGCATACTATTGATTAAATCGAGTTTTGCAGGTTATGGTGCTGAAAATGTTGAAAAACGATGAAGAATGAGCTGAGTTTCAGAGTTAGAATAATTTCTGGGAGTTTGGAATGCTGAGGCTGATAAAAAAGGCAACATTCTGTGAAAATTGAGCCTTCGCGTCGCGCCACCATGATCAGGCTTTGCTGAGGCTGATAAAAAAGGCAACATTCTGTGAAAATTGAGCTTTCGCGTCGCGCCACCATGATCAGGCTTTCCAGTCGCGCTACGCCACCATTAAAATATTGATTTTTGGCATAATTAGCCGTCGCGCTACACGACGCTGAAGGTCCATACATGTCGCGCGACGCGACAGGGTGTTGTTACGGAAATTCTTCGTTGATTGATTAGGGTTACGTATAAAAACCAAGAAAATCATTAACAAAACCCTAATTACGAATTAAGGAAGCAAGAGGCAAATTCAAGAGCAATCTTTGAGCAATTTTGAAGGTTTTAAAGCATAGGAATCATTGGTACGAGTTCGGGACGAAGAATTGAAGACTTGCACGGGTTTTCTAATTCCTTGTTTGTTGATTTTACTTTCGAAACTCGTTGTCATGAATTCTTGCTTGAACATCTTTGCTTTGTTTTCTTTGTTTAATATGCTCGGCTAAACATTTAAGCCTCCTAGACTATGATGAATGGATTGAAATAAAGTTTTAACCTTTTTCGCTAATTGCATGTCTTTTATGTATTGATTGTGTTTAGTAAACGGTTTGGTTTATTGATTTGGTGTGTATGCGTACATTAATCCGGTTCATTACTATCAATTGCTTCGTATGAATCTAGGTGGTTGTCTGCTACAGAATAGGTTCATGCTAGATCTTTGACCTTTAGGGAGAATTGACCAATAAACCCTAGAAGTGATAGTTAGTAATTTGCTAGATTTTAGTATTCTACTAGTCCTAATAGCTGGAAGGTGAGGGGCTATTGGTAGGTCTTACTCGACGAATTGCTTTAGACAGTCTTTGGAAAAAGTCGTGCCTTAGTTGCCCCGTCGGTTTATTTGTTTATCAAGTCAAATTAACAAATCCAAACTACCCTAGATCTATAATTGGAAAAGAGTAGGTCAACATTAGGTTACTTACACAATAATTAGATAACTGGGAGGAAGTCTAATAACCGGTAGGATTAACGGCCTAGGTAGTGCCATAAGTTTCACCTCGAGAAGGGTTAAGGGGCTTAGTTGGTGTCTTAATAGGTTTAGTATCACAAGATCCCAGTTCCATAAATCATGTAGGTCAACATTAGGGTACTTACACAATAATTAGATAACTGGGAGGAAGTCTAATAACCTGTAGGATTAACGGCCTAGGTAGTGCCATAAGTTTCACCTCGAGAAGGGTTAAGGGGCTTAGTTCGTGTCTTAAAAGGTTTAGTTGTCGCAACCCCCGATCCCTTATCTGTCCCGGGAACGGGCGGACGCGAACTCACAATTTTGGTGGTATCAGTTTGTTAATTTGGCAGCGGAAATTACATCAGGACCGTAGTTAGGAAATGTTTATCAGAGTAAAACCACCATATTTGATATTAATAATCACATGGGTAAAACCCGAGTTTCTTATTACAACATGTTTATAGGCATAAACCCTATTTTATTGAATTTAAAACATCGTCTTTTAGGTAACTTTTATAGCCACATTTTTCCCAAGCCGTCAGTGCTCTCCAGCTAGCTTTTTACTAATTGGCTGTCACATTGTGTTACCTGAAACGCGTTTTAAAAACATTTGTCAGTGGGAAATACTGGTGAGTGAATCCCAGTTTAATCAAGAAATATTAATTTAATTTAAATTTAACAGTATTGAGGGCGATTACAATGTTTATATCTACCCAATTACTCATTCAGTACTGTCAATCCTGACTGTTGGGTCATATTACACATTGGCTAACTCTTCGTCCAGTGGTAACGTTACTCATATTTTGTATACAAAACCCCAACATACCGGCAGTAATCGTAGAATTACAAAGACTCAATCACTGCTACATTGCATTGTAAAATAGTTAAGGTTTTGTAAAAACTGTTTACAAAAAGGAGATTACTCACATTGCTGTCTTAGATTTTTCGTAAGGGTTTCCTGAGAATTATCTGTAATTTACACAAATGTACATGCGTTAGTATTAATAACCCATTTTAACATTAGTAATACCCTCCTCGAGACGACATTCCAACGACTACGTTGGGCAGAACCACGACAGCCGTTACGGAACCCTAGATCAATCGGGCAGCGTATCTAATACGTATCCAAGGGTTATAATACTTACAACGGAGCAGAACTTCGCTAATTAGGGGGGTATAATACCCGAGTATTATGCCTAATATTCAGAAATTGAGATTGAGAAACGATTTTGAACGAATTCAACTGAGATCCGAGGCCATCTATTTATAGTTGCTGAATCTGGGTCTCTCGCGGCCCGCGTAACACAAGCCCAGGGCTTACGCGGCCCGCGTTGACCTCCGGTCAATGCGTAGCTTAGCTGGGTCATCAGGTAGCCTCGCCAGATGTTGGGCCACGTGGCGGCCCAGGGCCGTGACAGGCCTTAAGTTGACGCGGCCCGCGTCACGCTTGGGGTTGGGCTTACGCGGCCGCCTCAGCCCAAAAAATCAAAATTTTAATGATTTTTAATATTATTTAATATATTTGAGGCCCGTTTTCGCGTATGGGGTGTATTTTGGGACATTTTGGGGATATTTTAAAATATACTAGGGTGTTGGAAAAATTATGAGGGTTGTTACATCCTCCCCACCTTGTTTTAGAGCTCGTCCTCGAGATCTACTGGAACAAGTGTGGATACTTTCGTTGCAGTTCAGATTCAAGCTCCCATGTGTACTCAGGTCCTCTTTTGGAGTCCCACTTCACTTTGACCAGAACTAGTCTCTTATGCTTGAGGTTCTTGACTTTCCTGTCTTCAATCTGTAGAGGCCTTTCTACAAACTTGAGTTGTTCATTTACCTCTATATCCTTAAGAGGTACTATTAGTGATTCATCAGCTAAGCATTTCTTGAGATTAGATACATGAAACACATCATGTATTCCTGCCATTTCCTCTGGCAGTTGTAGCTGATAGGCTACAGGTCCTATTCTTCTAATAATCTCAAAAGGTCCAATATACCTGGGACTTATCTTTCCTCTTTTGATGAATCTTACTACTCCTTTCCAAGGAGATACCTTCAACAATACTTTATCTCTTTCTTGAAATTCTAATGGCTTACGTCGGTTATCAACATAACTCTTCTGTCGATCACGTGCTGCTTTCAATCGTTCTTTGACTTGAATAATCTTGTCGGTTGTTTCTTGCACTATCTCAGGTCCAGACAGTTGCTTTTCCCCAATTTCTGCCCAACAGACTGGGGTTCGGCACTTTCGTCCATAAAGTGCTTCAAATGGTGCAGCATTGATACTTGTGTGGTAACTATTATTATAAGAAAATTCTATTAAATGTAAGTGATCGTCCCAATTACCTCTGAAATCAATTACACAAGCTCTAAGCATGTCCTCCATTGTCTGAATTGTTCTTTCGCTTTGTCCATCCATTTGAGGATGATAAGTTGTGCTCAGATTTAACTTGGTTCCCATGTCTTTTTGGAAACTTGACCAAAAATGAGAGGTAAATCGGCTATCCCTATCAGAAATAATTGTTAAAGGAATTCCATGTAATGAAACAATTTCATTTACATATAATTTAGCTAGCTGTTCCATACTGAAAGTTTCCTTCATTGGTAGGAAATGAGCTGAGTTAGTTAGTCTATCTACAATCACCCAGATTGAATTATTACCTTTCCTTGTTTTGGGTAATTTAGTAACAAAATCCATTGTTATTAATTCCCATTTCCACACTGGCATTTCTAACGGTTGCAACAAACCTGAGGGTTTCTAGTGTTCAGCTTTAACTTGTGAACAAGTTAAACATTTAGAAACATAGGTTGCTATGTCCTTTTTCATTCCTATCCACCGGAAATTTTTCCTTAAATCTTGGTACATTTTATTATTTCCTGGATGTATCGTATACTTAGACTTATGGGCTTCTCCTAATATACGATGACGTAGGTTTCCTAATTTAGGTATCCACATTCTCTTTTCATGGAATCTCCAAATTCCATCCGTTCCTTGTTCTAATTCCTTAACCATACCTTTTAATTTTTCAGTATCATCCTTGATTACTGATTCTTGTGCTTTTCTGATTTGATCATTTAAATCTACTTGTAGATTTAATTTAAGAGAACATACCCTTTTTGGTTTTTCGTGATACTTTCAACTTAAAGCATCTGCCACTACATTTGCTTTTCCTTCTTGATACTGGATATCACAATCATAGTCACTAAGCATCTCCATCCAGCGTCTTTGTCTCATATTCAACTCCTTTTGCCCGAAAACATACCTTAAACTCTTATGATCGGTGAATATGGTAAACTTACTACCATAAAGGTAATGTCTCCAAATCTTAAGGGCAAAAATTATAGCTCCTAGTTCTTGATCATGGTTTGAATAATTCTCTTCATGATTCTTAAGTTGTCTAGATGCATAAGCTATAACCTTTTGGCGTTGCATTAATACACATCCATAACCTAACTTAGAAGCGTCACAATAGACTACAAAGTCTTCAGTTCCTTCTGGTAACGCTAATATGGGTGTATGGGTTAATTTATGCTTAAGAATTCTGAATGCTTCTTCTTGTTTTGGTCCCCATTCAAACTTAACAGATTTACAGGTTAACTTAGTTAAAGGAATGACTATTCTAGAAAAATCTTGAATAAATCTTCTATAATAACCGGCCAATCCTAAGAAACTTCTAACCTCGGTTGGTGATTCAGGGGTTTTCCATTTGATAATCGCCTCGATCTTTGTTGGATCTACATGAATTCCTTCATGGTTCACTAAGTGTCCAAGAAATTGTACCTGTTCTAGCCAAAACTCGCACTTTGAAAATTTAGCATAAAGCTTTTCCTTTCTTAATAAACTTAGAAGTGCGTGCAAATGCTTTGCATGATCCTCTTTATTCTTAGAGTAAATTAGAATATCATCTATAAAAACAATTATGAATTTATCCTAATATGGCTTACATATTCGGTTCATCATGTCCATAAATGCAGCTGGGGCATTGGTTAAACCAAATGGCATGACAGTAAAGTCATAATGGCCATACCTTGTTCTGAATGAGGTTTTAGGAATATCCTCTTCCTGTACCTTTAATTGGTGATATCCTGACCTTAAATCTATTTTAGAGAAAAATCGAGCTCCTTGCAGTTGATCGAACAGATCATCGATTCTCGGTAACGGGTACCGATTCTTAATCGTAACTTTGTTCAATTCACGGTAATCAATGCACATACGCATTGATCCGTCCTTCTTTTTAACGAATAAAATCGGTGCTCCCCAAGGTGATGAGCTTGGCTGTATGAATCCTTTCTCCAATAATTCATCTAATTGTTTCTTTAGTTCCTGCATTTCGGCTGGTGCCAAACGATAAGGTGCTTTGGCAATTGGTGCTGTTCCAGGTAGTAGGTGAATTCTGAATTCAACTTCTCTGTCTAGTTGTAGTCCTGGTAATTCTTCTGGAAAGACATCAGAAAACTGAGACACTACTGGAATGTCTTTTAGTTCTTTTCCTTTAGTGTTAGTGATTATGGAAATCAAATACACTATAGAATCTTTTCTTATATAACTTGCAGTTTTCATCACAGAGATGAATTTTGTGGATCTAGAGGGTTTATCTCCTTTAAATGTGATCGTTTTACCTTTTGGTGAATTTACTTGAATTGACTTTTGATCACATAAAATACTGGCTTTATTGGCTATTAACCAATCCATTCCTAAAATGACATCAAATCCTGCCAGATTCATGGGATAAAGGTTTGCAATATACTTTTGATTTAAAATTTCTATTCTTGCTCCCTGCAAGATTTCAGAAATCCTAACAGTTTCTCCATTAGCTGTCTCTACTAGACATTCTTGTGGTAGTTTAGTTAATGACTGATTTAGAAGTTAGCAAAACGAAGTATTAATAAAACTTTGGTTTGCACCAGAGTCAAATAATACTTTAGCAAAAACATCATTAACTAAAAACATACCAGCTATCACGTCTGGAATTATCTTGGCTTCATCTGCAGTTAGAACAAATGCTCTAGCATTTTGTGTGTTCTTATTGTTCACAGCTGGAGACAATTTCGGACAGTTTGGCTTGATGTGACCGTGTTCCCCACAATTGTAGCATACCATGTTGTTGGCTTTACTCCTGCAGTCTTCTTCCTTATGTCCTTATATTTTGCAGAAATTGCAATATATGGAGCATTTTCCAGAATGCTTCCTTTTGCAATACTTGCAATAAGGTGCAGATGTAGAACCCATATTTCTACGGTTGTAATTCCCAGAACGGAATTCTTGAGTAAGTCTTTGGGCTAGGTGTCTTTTCTGGTCTTCTTCTCTAGTACGTACTAATTCATCAGTTAAGGTGTTTGTTAATTCTACAGCTTCTTCTATGGTTTGACGTCTAGCTGCCTTGACTACATGTCTAATCTCTCCAATTAATCCCCAGATGTAACGGGAGATTAATACTGGCTCTGGTGATGCAAGGGTTGGTACTATTCTAGCATATTAAAAGAATAACTTGGTGTACCCCTTACTATCCACTCCATTCATCCTAAGGTTTAGGAATTTGTTTGCTATTTGTTCTTTTTCATTAGGAGGGCATAATTTCCTTTCTACCATATTTCTAAATTCCTCCCATTCCATGTTGTATACTTTATCACTTCCTCTTGACTGGAGGATAGTGTTCCACCATTCTAAGGCTGAATTCTTAAATAGATTGGAAGCAAACATTATCTTGTCCTCTTCTGCACATTTGCTTATTTTCAGAACAGCCTCAGTCTTTTCTATCCAGCGTAGAGCTGCAATAGGTTCTTCATTGCCTGAGAATTCTATTGGTTTGCAGGACCAGAATTCTTTGTAAGAACAACCATAAGGCATGGTTCTTCTTCTTTTGGGAATGGGCGCTTGAAGTATAGGTCCATTGTTCACGCAGTGTTCTGGTTCAATTGGTCGCTTACTGCTATGTTTACTTTTATTATTCGCTTCTTGAATTGTTTGAATAATAAATGGCATTGCATCTATGATTCCTTGTGCCACTATGTGTTGAACGACACTATTATCCATTTGGTTTCCATTGTTATTGATGCTTGGATTCTCATTAACTACGTTAATGTTACTCTGGTTATCGTTATTCAGATTTCCTTGATTTCCTTCGTCGGCCATCTGAATTTTAAACATTTACTCCGTATTAATATCACAAAATAATATTTAATATAGTCAATCACATGACACGCAATTTAGCCAAAAGCGTCGATCATTGCGACTTTACTCAATTCATCTACCATATATCTATTACATACCAGTACTGAAATAAAATTACAATACCAACTGAAATAAATAATAGTAGGCATTCGTACACACATATTTTATTATTTTATTATTATTATTACTATTACCGTCTCCTACCATCACATTCAAGGATATGGATTCATCCAAAAATCCATATTGCGCTCGTCGTATTTCCATACGAGTCGCTCTCCCACCTGTCTCATTCTCTCACTGCTCTCTAAAATTTCCTCCCCAAAAGTCCTAAGTTCTTGTACGTTTTCTGCACTCATTGGGGGTGCATGTTCTAGGACTGGGTTCGGAACCTGGGGTGCGGGTTCTTGATGTGGGGGTGTAGGTGCCTGGAATCGGTAAGGATCTTCTAAAATCTCCCTAATGTATTCATCGTGGAAATAGGGATCTAAAGGGTCCAAACCTAGGTAGGCTCCTACGTTCTGCATGGGTGTGTCTTCATGTATCGGGTAACGTTGAACATAGTCCCTAACGTCATCCCACCAGGGATCGTAATTTGGGTCTAGGGGGTTTGGTGCAGGTACCCTAGGTATTTCTTCTGGATTGAAGTCATGCATCTCTACTTGGTTTTCAGGGTTTTCTATCTCCATGGGTTGGTCAGGGATTGGTGGCTGTGGTTGGGGTACTATTATTTGTTCCAGATTAGGGTCAGCTGCAGTGGTTGCTAGGATGTGAATATTGGCTATACCCCTATTTATCATGTCCTGGGCATAGGCATCTGTTTCTCTCTTGGCTTCTGCTAATACCCTCTGGTCTTGTAACTTTTTCATACGCTTTCTACGCTCGTGTGCCCCTCGACTGAACCATCCCCTCTTTTTCTGAGGAAATGGCTCTTCTGACTGAGCCTTAAACACAAAAATTCCTTCTTCCGTATCAGCAGAGTACCCTGAGAGGGCAGGCTGAGAAGAGGAGGTGCCTTCGCTTCTAGGCGAACCAGACAATTGACGATACGCGTCAGATGGTCCTTGGTTACTCATACTATAAACTAACAAATAGTCAAATAACACATAACAATAAATACAGTTATGCACGTATTTCTGTAATTTATTTCCTAACACAAAATTTAAAATTTAAGTGTCAGCAGAACACTTCTTTGGCTTAGACCAGTGGCTAGGCTCTAATACCACCTTCTGTCGCAACCCCCGATCCCTTATCTGTCCAGGGAACGGGCGGACGCGAACTCAGAATTTTGGTGGTATCAGCTAGTTAATTTGGCAGCTGAAATTACATCAGGACCGTAGTTAGGAAATGTTTAACAGAGTAAAACCACCATATTTGATATTAATAATCACATGGGTAAAACCCGAGTTTCTTATTACAACATGTTTATATGGATAAACCCTATTTTCTTGAATTTAAAACATCGTCTTTTAGGTAACTTTTATAGCCACATTTTTCCCAAGCCGTCAGTGCTCTCCAGCTGGCTTTTTACTAATTGGCTGTCACATTGTGTTACCTGAAACGCGTTTTAAAAACATTTGTCAGTAGGAAATACTGGTGAGTGAATCTCAGTTTAATCAAGAAATATTAATTTAATTTAAATTTAACAGTATTGAGGGCGATTACAATGTTTATATCTACCCAATTACTCATTCAGTACTGTCAATCCTGACTGGTGGGTCATATTACACATTGGCTAACTCTTCGTCCAGTGGTAACGTTACTCATATTTTGTATACAAAACCCCAACATACCGGCAGTAATCGTAGAATTACAAAGACTCAATCACTGCTAAATTGCATTGTAAAATAGTTAAGGTTTTGTAAAAACTGTTTACAAAAAGGAGATTACTCACATTGCTGTCTTAGATTTTTCGTAAGGGTTTCCAAAGAATTATCTATAATTTACACAAATGTACATGCGTTAGTATTAATAACCCATTTTAACATTAGTAATACCCTCCCCGAGACGGCATTCCAACGACTACGTCGGGTAGAATCACGACAGCCGTTATGGAACCCTAGATCAATCGGGCAGCGTATCT
>JARYGA010052003.1:0-65637 GCA_030545235.1 Helianthus tuberosus | reverse complement strand
AGCCAAGCACCCCTATTTATAGCCTGCACAGAAGCTCGGACACGGCCCCGTGTCCACCCATCTTCTCTTTCTTCATTAAATGCAGTTTGTCTGCATTAGTTGACCACGCCCCCGTGTCCGCTGCTATCAATATTTTCCTAGATTCTGCAAATCTTAGAGTTGACCACGGCCCCGTATCCGCTGGACACGCCCCCGTGGTGAGTGATAGAAGCTTCTACAACTTTGTCTTTTCTGCAGACATTTGGGCACGCCCCCGTGCTCATTGAGCACGGGGTGTGTTCAGCCTTCTGTTCTCTTGTTTTTGCTTGGGAAGATGATGTCGAGGGGTCGGGCATGTCATGTTTATTCCTTTTCTTGTATTTATGTTAGATTTAGCTGCCTTTTTGCTTCTTTTGTTCATTTGAGCTCATTTAATCCTGAAAATACAAAAGGAATACAAAAACACACTTTTTCCAACATTAGTACTAAAAAAGGATTAGTTTTATGCCACATTTGATGTAATTTATATGTTTCATTTTGCACACATCAATGATGAATAGCTGTTGTAGTGAAACTAAGTAATTGTTTCATTTGGTGTTAGGGACCAAGTCTCGAGTATGACAAACTTGGATAAGACAACCGTCGATCGCGTCATTAATGATGCGACGCATGCTAATGATGCTACAATTGTGAACCTCAAAATTGACAAAGATGTTCTCCAAGCTATGATTGACGCAGCTGTTGGAAAAGTTGTGAGAAAGGTCATGAAAAAGTTCAAGGAGCCCAATGCTACTTGTTCCAAATCTCATTTAAGACCACACTTCCATACTCACGAGAAGGATCTTGTTCATGCCGCGGATGCAAAGAATGAACTAAAAAGGAAAAGGGAGGAAGATAACTCCCAGACTTCTAAGAAAAAGGGTAAGCTTGAGTTCAATAAGAACAAACAGAAGTCCAACAAGAAACCTGTATGCAAGACCTGCAAGAAGCACCATCTAGGGAAGTGCAGGTTCGAATCAAAATCCCAATCGCAGCCTAGGGCTTGTGGGATCTGCAAATCAAGTGAGCATAAAACGTTGGATTGCAAGGACATAAAGGATGCAGTCTGCTTCAGCTGTAACGAGAAGGGCCACATCAAGACTACATGCCCTAAAAATGTCAAGCGAAGTGCGGCTAAGGATAGAAAGCCTAAGAATGAAAGCGCTTAAACTCTCCTGATGGATGCCAGAGGTAGTTCATATCAATAATGACATCAGGTACATTCTTTAACATTTATTGGTAATATAAATGCTAGGAGTTCTATTTTGATTCGGATACCAATAAATCCTTCATAAATTGTAAGTATAGCAAACTTTTAAAATCTTCCACAAGAACCCTCGATATTAAGTGTAAGGTAAAACTTACAGACAAAAAGCATAGGAACCATTTCTTCTGTTTTTGTCAGAAATATTCAGTCGTAAAATTCTAGAGTACCCTCTCTCCAGATGAAGTACGTCAGTATATGTAGATTGATATCTCTTTGATTTCTATCAATTGCAAATACCAGATTGTATGACAAAAGCGCCATATGAGGATTGGTGAATCTTAATATGTTCCATAGATTGCTTCCATGCATGATCAGTATGGAGGTTTAATACATGGAACCACTAAGATATCCCAATAATCATGTTGTACTAAAGTCAACTAATGGTATTCAAAGAAGATATCCATAATGGAATTATCCAAGTAAGTGTCTCTGATTAAGGTATCCATGGATTCGTAAAGAAAATGTGTCACTTATCTGGCACAGGCAATAATAATAGAACCGGGGCTTGAGATTTGGAAAGATCTCTGTAGTTTCCTTGTGTCTTGATCGTCTTCTCCAAAGACTACCCTGTTTACCTCTTGAGACAAGTAGAGTTAAGAATAATACCTCGCTTAGAGTTGCATCTATTGGAAAGCCCCATATCGGTTAGTACCAACGGAATGGAATAACTAAGGGTCAATCAGGAAAGCTTTTAGAAGAGGACTTCATAAAGGCCTAAAATCAAAATTCTGGGAGCTCCGGTATTATTAATTAGAAAGACGGTTCATTTTGATTATGCATTGATTACCGCAACCCTATTTAGGCAACAATTAAGAATCGCCATCCGCTGCCCAGGATCATCGATTTGTTCGACTAACTGTAAGGATTAGCTATTCCTTAAGATTGGTTTTAGGCAGTAGTTGGAATAACCATCTCACCTTAAATAAGCTATTCTATAACTAACAGTCGATATATAAGTACCAAGGCTGCTCCTTTGGAGACCTTGTATAGATGGTTGATAGACATCTGTTATTGGACAGAAGTTTGGTAAGTCCAATTATCAGGATCTTAAAGTTGCCTTGGAAACAATGAATAAGATCATACAAATCCGTAATCGTCTGAAAGTTGCCAGCAATCGGCGGAAAATCAAGGATTGATGAAAGTCGCAACCCTCTTAAGTCCTTAATAAGGAATAAGGTTCAATTGAAGGTATCACCCTAAGAAGGGTGTGCGGAATTTTTAATTTATCAGGCTAGTTAAGCTCTGGATATATGGAATCATTCAAGGAAATCGAATATATCAAGATCAAGTAGCTTATAACCTAAAACCTATTTAAGGAAGCTTGGTGGAGCTCGCAATGTGTTCCACACTTGTGATTTAAAGATATGGCTAGACAATAGGTCAAGAGCATTGTCACATAATGATAGGCGGATTAATAAAAACTTATAGTTTGTGGTGAATCAGCATCGATTGAGGATCGACAAGATTAGAAGCTCCAAAAGGATACATGTACCTATTATAAAGGACATCTTGGGTGCCTTGAGAGGCCCCAGATATGCTGTGGAAGATTAAGTCCATTATAAGACAGAAAGTACTTCCATCGTTTGAGCAAATCTCGAGGTCGATATTTCTTTAAAGGGGGTGAGGATGTAACACCTCATAAAATCACGTCCAATGATACGTTGACACGTGTAGAAAACCCTAATAAGGTCAATCGTTGACTATGAAGGACTAATTTTGTGAAAAATAAAAAACTTTGATTATGGAAGGACTGGAAGTGTAAACATACTTAACATAAGCCTCTGAATAATGTTACTCGGTAATCATATTCACAAATGAGCCACTTGTTGATCGAGTGTAGCCGTTTGCGTAATTAATTGAAAGTTTGCGCGATGAAGGGTTAAAAGCGTCAACATGTTAATTCTTACCTCTGAGTGACCTTTTAAAAAAACCAGGAGCTTCAAGACATTTGATTATACTCTCGGGAATGAAAATTATTGGTCATCTAAGGTTTTTATGCCTTTAAGTGACGATACGTGCAACTTTGCAAGTTTAAGGGGGTAAAAGTGTCAATATGTTTAATTATACCTCTGAATGACCTTTTTACGAACCTGAAGCATCGGGATGTTCAATAATACTCTCAATAATGCCTAATATGGATTAGATAAGGCTTCGATGCTATTAAACGATGGTATGCGCAAGTTTGTGCATTAGAGGGACTAATTGCGTCAAACTACAAAAGTCTGCCGATTCGTATGGTATCGAACCTTTCGGAATATGATCATAAGTTTAACATGCCCTAAATATCCTTAAAATATCCTAGAAATAGGCTTAGAGGTGTTTGGTGCGCAAAAATATGCTAATTTGATCAATAGGGACTAAAAGCGTCAAAAAGTGCATAAGTTTGCATTTTCGCGCATATCTTACGTTCTGAATACATCCGGACATCCAAAAATTTATGTAATCATTAAAATATTTTGTTTTAGTGATTGGCATGATAAAATTCCATCCTTCGTTTAATTTGGATCGTTTTTCGCATCCGTTCGTGTTTCGTCGTAATTAACCGAACAACGCAACCGTACGGCCAAACAAACCGACATCTGAGATGTTTTTGAGTATATTTCATGTTCCCTATACTTTAACTTCATTTTAGAGCCTTAAAATGGGGTTAACGGGGTTTAAACGCATCGAATATGGCTGAAAGGTGTTGTAGGGACCAAACCTGACATTTTAGCAAAGTTTCTGGTCCCTGGTAGGTGGTGGCGCTGCGCCACCACTATAGGGTTTTTCCGTGGTGCAACGTGACGGCCTCATCTGGGCAGAAACTTCATTTTTGCACCCAGGTTGAATTGCAGGGGCCTAAGTGTAGCTTTTCTCAATACCGTGTGATGGTTTTGGACACCCCTAGTATTCCAAAACCATGTGCCTTATGTGTAAGGTCCAGATCGAAGCTCAATTATCGAGGAACGATCCTAACAGTTCTTGAAATCCTATAAATACCTACTAGTTTTGCTCTCATTTCTCACACTTGATCTAAATTGCTCTAAGTTGAAGCTTTATGCTTCATACCTGAGTATTCTAGATCAATATCATCCTTGCTTGGACCCCTTGTAAGTGCTCTCTTATGGCTAGTTATTTTTATTTGGCTTAATAGCCGAAAAGTCAAGTGTTTGCGATAAACGCTTTGACTTTTAAATAGTCGAGCCATTGTTCGCAACGAACATGGCTACGTGATCGTAATTAGGTAGGTATTAAACCCTCAAAAGGGCACCTCCTAATTACCACGTTTGCTTAGTTAATTGTCGGGTCAAAGTAATTAAAATAAAAGTCAAATGAGTCGGTTTTTAAATAAAATTCATAACTAATGATGTAAAGGCAATAAAATCAGTTTCGTCACTTTAATAACTTGGTAAATATTAATTGAACATGTCTAGGCATGCTCAACCCGACAATATTGAGTTTAGGCTCGGTTCGGAACCGAAAGTCGCAAAAGTAGACGTTTTCTTTTACTTTCAGTTCTGACCCGATTTAGCTTAGTTTAAATATGCCTTAGGATTCCTTTATGACCGTATTATATGTTAGTATAACCCTCCAAGGTTATACAACTTGGTTCCACAGAAATCCTAGTTCATTGCATGTTTCCGTTAATTGCTTAAAAGTTGACCAATATGCCCTTTTGATGTAAAAACGAGATTTTTGAAAATGTGAGAGGACAAAAACCTTTATTACTGATATTTAAGTATGTCCTAAAAGTTTGACATCAGTTTATGGTCTAAAATGAGAGTTATGCTCAATATCGTAAATGAAGGCCTTTTTATTAATTAAACGGCATATTTGATATAAATCCTATTTAAACTCAAATTTTGACATCAAATATTTTACCTACTGATGTAATATAATATTTTGGGATTTTTGGAAATTTTATTAAATTTTAAAATGATCATAACATAGAGTTCTCGCATAGGCTCGGTAATTGACAATAACGCCCTTTTTGCTAATAAAATGAGTTTTATACATCCTTTACATGTCAAACCTTTTTCTACTAATTTTATATGATAAATAAGTTATTTTAAACTGTAAAGGCTGGTCAAAATCTCAGATTTCCCTATTTAAACCGAATATCGTCAAATACCCACTTTTATGCGATTTGGGCGCATAGTTAAGAGCTGGGGGTCTGACTGGAAGAGGCCTCTCTATCCCCTGGGATAGAGGTAAGGCTTGCCTACATCCCACCCTCCCCAGACCCTACCTATAGCTTGGCTATAGGTGGGATTATACTGGGTACGGTTGTTGTTGTTGTAGTATGGTTTAAAACCATATTAGGCACCTAAAGCTTGATACCTACTGATGTTATGAATAAATATTTATATTTAAATAGTAATTAAAAGTTTTGAACTCAGATTTCCAAAATTGGCTCTTTTAACATATGTGAAATGACCAAAATGCCCCTACGGTGCATAGTTTGGCCATAAATGATAAATTTCACGTGTATATGATATCTTACTGATATGACTTACTAAAATAAATATTTATACTGATTATTTTAGACCAGAACCTCAGGTTGCTATTTAACCTCTTTTATAAACTATAAAATGACCAAAATACCCCTATGGAGCTTAAATTGATTTTAAATTCGTTTTGGGCATAATGGAAGATATCCTACTGATATCACAACATATTTAAGGCATATTAACTTGTGAAACATGTTCATGACTCATTTGGTTACCCGTTATGCATCTTACGCGTTCGGTATGGTTTATGTAACTAGTTTACATGAATTAACCGAAACGGGTCAAACCTTATCATTTTCAATTCAAAATTCAGAATGTGTTTAGTTTACCCATATTATACAAGTCTCCAAACTTGTCGGGTCTAAATCACATTCTAATCCGGTCTTCGCTTAATCTTGCGTTTTGAACCGTAAACCTTTCCTTAAAACTAACCGGTCTAAGTTACAACTTAAATAAGACCCGTTAGGAATCTAATAGGTTAATAAAATCTTCGCTCCAGATTGAGAGCCCTAGTAGAGGTACTTGTGCTTGCTGATTTGAATATACGGCTGAGAATAAAAATTGCATTTTAGCTCAGGTAAATACTTTTAACTTATTTTCCCTATACGGGCTTGGGATACGGTATTATAATAATACTGCTTGGTCGGGTATTGAGTGTTTAATCGATTAGTGGTTAAATTATTGAGGTAACCCGTTTTAATCTGTCTTGTTTGAAACAAAGCCTTTGGGGGTTAATGACCATGTCCCGGATATCCTTGGCATCATTTATTAAGAAATGACCACGTCTTAAGCATGGGGTGTAGGCATACACCTGACAGTTGCGTAGGAAAAACGGTATCTCACTCTCTTGTGGGCCTATACTTGTGGTGTGTCTGTTAATCTTGACTCGGTTTCTATATCGGGCCCTGAATGTATAACGAACATATAAATTTGTATACAATATTATTTTTATATAATTGTCCCAAGTTATAAAAGGATATTTGTGCCTTGTGCATTTAAATCAATTTTCATAAATGTTTTCAAAGAGTCAGTTAATTGTATTTACCAGTGTAAACTGACGTATTTACCAAAAAGATTAAGTGACACGTATTGTACGTAATTGGCTGGGAGCTCAGGGCGTTAATATGGAATCTTGCAAGTTCTAAACGTCTAAAGTCTATTGAACAGTGTTTATATTTCTGTTTTAAGATCCGCCTGTGGATCCATCTTACAATCCGTTTGTAATATTTGATGTTACTTTTGAATCGGTTTGTAATATATTTACTTTAGACTTCCGCTGTGCATTGAACTGTGATTATTTGACTATGATGATATCAACTATGTCACGATACTCCCCCCGGGCCCACCGGTAATACGTGGAAATATCGGGGTGTGACATTTCTAAACAAAAGCGGTAACTAAACTACGTGTCAGCGAGCTCTACCGAATCGTTGACCGAACAATTCGACGGTTTGCTGTTAACTTAATGAAACCGATTAAGTTACGTTCGTTAAGTTTCATTTATTGTCGACAAGATTACTAAGTCTTGGAATACTTAGTTCTCGAAAAGTTTTGAAATATATAAATATTTATATAAAAATATATAAATATATTGTTGTAATCGTGTTAGTCGTCTCGTGAAGTCGCACGTGTTGGTAACGAAGAATATATAACAAAATCGTTTTATATATCGTATGCCGTTTAGGCGTTTGAAATAAATATAAAAGTTATATTTATTTTATAAGAGAATTCGTTTGTTACGATATTTGAAATAAATATATAAACTATATTTATTTTATAAAGGGAATTCGTGTTGGTTGGTATTTTGAAATAAATATAAAAACTATATTTATTTTTATAAAATGAAGTCGTATTGTTTGATATTTGAAATAAATATATAATTATATTTATTTATATAAGAAATCCAAGTTATTTGATAATTGAAATAAATATACAATCTATATTTATTTTTATAAAAGAATTGTCGAAGTTTCGAAGTTTAGAAATAAATATAATAACTATATTTATTTGTTGTAAATAATTTCCAACCCGTCGTTTTGGTTAGTTGTAAAGTGTCGTCGAAAATAATTTTATGCGGTTTTTGTACTTTATAAAAGTCTCTCAGATCCGCTAGGTTTCGTATTATAATAAAACGCGTTTTGGTTTCACTTTCTCGAAAAACGGGCAGAGTTTCCTCTGTTTTTGTACGCCCCCGACAACACAAGTTGCCGTTATTTTTAAAAATTCAATCAATATTCACCCAATATATCAAATTTGCTAAACATTTCAAAACGTAAACTATAATGGATTCAAAACAGTTCGAGCTCGTTTGTCACATAAGTATTAAAACGATGGTGTTAAGGAAAGAATCGCGCCGTAAAGTCTTTAATAAATCTTCGCGTTGAGACGTTGACTGTGTTGACCGAGTCAACCGGGTTGACCGAGTTGACTCGCTGAGTTGACCAGGTTTGACCGAGTTGACTCGGTAACGTTTTCCCCATATTAAAACCAAGTTCTCTATAACCAATGGCTCTGATACCAATCTGTCACACCCCCAAAATCCACACGCGGAGTATGACCGCTTGGAGCCGTGACTGACCAGGATCAAGCCACCAATCATATTGAACAAGTAGATAAGTAAACATAATTCAACAAACCAATATGAAAGGTGTTCAAAACCAAAGCATAGTTAAGTGTTTAGCGGAAGCATAATTTGTAAAACCCATAGCAAGTATTAAATATGAAATAGGGTAAAGTCTAAAGCATGGCACACATCGCCATGTTCCACAACGACCGTTCCTCCCTGTGCAAGCTCCATGGGTACCTAATGACCTGCAAGGCATGTAGCAACGAATCAACAACAAAGTTGAGCGAGTTCACAGATAGTTGTCTGGTTAAAGTATTCATTTCATAAATCGTATATGTTCGTTTTGTAAACCATGTATCGTGTTAATCCTTGCTGCCAGTCCAGGCATGCGTGCGATGATTAGTGGGGGCTTCCCATGTGTTACAAGACCACGCGTATCGACTGCTACGAAAATATAAGAGGTGCCCTAAGTCAATGTCTATCAGCATTAACCCTTTGCCCATAGTCCATTAGTACACGCCCGTCCGACTGGCACGGTGTGAGGTTTGTGGGCCGAAATCACAAGTGATTTCGTCCAGATGTTGTTAATTGTTAAGGGTTTTTGTCGGTTCCTCCAGTCATCATCATCAACAACACCACAGCAGGTTACATCGCATAAATAACCTAAAACACCTATATTCCTACTGACAACTTATTAAATGCCCACATGAATATGTCTAATCGCACATGGCTGCCATGTTCATATTCAGATTTGTAAATCTCTGTGCAACCATGTAACATCACTTTATGGGTCCTCACCACCGATTGTCATTAATTATTCATACTGTACACACAAACAAACCGAATCAGCCACTAACATGCAATAACAATCACTCAATCATCAAAACAATAATAATCATGATTCAAGTAGTTGTATAAACAGACCACACTTAGACATACATCTGCATACATATATATATATAATCCTGTCGATCATGATCAGCAATTCAACCATCAGATACAACGCGAATAATTCACAGATTCGTCATGACATCCGATTATCATTATCAGGATATGCAGTTCAATCTAATTCCCACAAACAACACATCTCAGTTGATCATCTTACATGCACGTTATCTCATATACATAACAAAGTGGTAAAAAAAAACTATATAACAATCATTGTAACAAATAAATCACCAAGATCATATACTAACCAGTTATGCAAGAGACTAGCAAGGGTTTCGATGCGACTAGGGTTTGCCGTCGGGTTTCACAGAGGAGCGAGAGAGAGAGAAGATGTGACTAGGGTTTGCCAAATAACAGTTTACGAAAAGGTTGTGTGATAAAATACTAACACAGGCTATCACTGGGCCAAGGCCCATTCCATGTTTTCATTGGTCCTCTAGTGGACGAAAACACAAAGTGTTTTCACCATTAGGGTGATTTCGTGAGTGAGGGTATTTGGCCTAACAGATTCTTGTTTGAAATATACAACACATCAATCACATTATTAATACATAGTTACTCATATTGCACAACAATATATAGAACAAGAACACACTACATGCACTCCATATATATCATATAAATCAAACGCGGTTTAGCGTATTACAACGCGTACAGTAGTGAAACCGAAACAAACAAGTCGTGCCAACAAACGATCTAGACCATTAACGTGAAATAATGCGAAGATGGAAATCTTGGAAATTCGGGTTGTCACATTATCCCCAAGTTGAAAGAAATTTCGTCCCGAAATTTAGCACGCGGTTACTGAGGAAGCTAGTCGTGTTGTGTTGTTTACTGGTTTTCCTGGGGTGTCACATCCTCCCCCCGTTGATCTGGAAATTCGTCCCGAAATTCCATAGCTTCAGCCTCAGTAGTGCTTGTACTGTTTGCGAATAGTTGGGGATACTTGAGTTTCATCTGATCTTCTCGTTCCCAGGTGAACTCTGGGCCACGACGGGAGTTCCAACGAACTCGAACAAGAGGTATTCTAGTGTGCTTGAGGACCTTAACATCCCGGTCCGTGATTTCAACTGGTTCCTCGACGAATCGCAACTGATCGTCGATAGTGAGTTCCTTCAAAGGAACTATGAGGGTCTCATCTGACAGGCACTTCTTCAGATTCGACACGTGAAAGACGTTGTGAACTGCACTGAGTTCAGCTGGTAAGTTCAGTCTGTAGGCCACTTTGCCTATTTTCTCAATGATTTCGAATGGTCCGACGTATCGTGGGTTAAGCTTTCCTCGTTTTCCAAAACGAACAACACCCTTCCAAGGTGAGACTTTGAGTAGCACTCGATCCCTAACCTGGAACTCGAGTGGTTTCCGGCCCTTATCGGCGTATGCTTTCTGACGATCCCGAGCTGCCGCCATGCGTTGTCGTATCTGAGCAATCTTTTCAGTAGTATCAACTACCATTTCTGGACCTGTGATTTGACTGTCACCCACCTCTGCCCAACAAAGAGGTGATCGGCATTTACGCCCGTACAATGCCTCGAATGGAGCAGCTTTAATGCTGGTGTGGAAACTGTTGTTATACGAGAACTCCACCAACGGGAGATGTTTTTCCCAGCTGTTGCCGAAATCGATTACACATGTACGAAGCATGTCTTCTAGAGTTTGAATAGTGCGCTCAGACTGCCCATCCGTCTGAGGGTGATAAGCTGTGCTCATGTCTAAACGAGAGCCAAAAGATTTGTGCATTGCTTGCCACAGTTCTGAAGTAAAACGTGCATCACGATTAGAGATAATAGAGGTGGGCACCCCGTGCCTTGAGACCACTTCCTTCAAGTATACGTCTGCTAGTGTGGTGAACTTGTCTGTTTCCTTGATAGCCAAGAAGTGAGCAGACTTTGTGAGTCGATCCACGATCACCCAAATAGTATCATTTCCGCGCTGAGATCTAGGTAGGCCAGTAACAAAATCCATGGAAATTTGTTCCCATTTCCATTGTGGTATCTCAGGTTGTTGGAGTGGGCCTGAAGGTTTCTGATATTTCTCTTTGACTCTCGCACAAGTCAAACACTTGCTAACGTAAGTTGCTATGTGAGCTTTCATGCTAGGCCACCAATATGTAGTTCTCAAGTCGTGGTACGTCTTATCCGAACCAGGATGTACTGAGTAGCGAGATTTATGAGCTTCGTCCATTACAAGCTCGCGTAAGTTGCCATAGAGTGGACCCAGATGCGTCCTGTTACATAGTAAGCTACGTCTGCCTTTTGTTCTAATCGTTGCCTTGAGCCGCGTAGGGCTTCAGCCCTGACGTTTTCTGGTTTTAATGCTTCTACCTGAGCATCTCGTATCTGTGAAGGAAGACTAGACTGAATAGTGAGTTGCAACGCTCATACACGCCTAGGTGTAGTATCCTTTCGACTGAGGGCGTCGGCCACCACATTGGCTTTGCCCGGATGGTACTTTATAGCACATTCGTAATCGTTCAGTAGTTCGACCCATCTACGTTGTCGCATGTTCAATTCTTTCTGCTTGAATATATACTCGAGACTCCTGTGATCGGTGTAGATGGTGCACTTAGTACCGTACAGGTAATGTCGCCATATCTTGAGCGCAAAGACAACAGCTCCCAGCTCTAAATCGTGTGTGGTGTAGTTCTTTTCATGAACTTTGAGTTGGCGTGAGGCGTAGGCTATAACTTTATCCCGCTGCATCAATACACAACCAAGACCCTGAATAGATGCGTCGCAATAAACTACGAAGTCGTCTGTGCCCTCTGGCAATGAAAGGATAGGTGCGCTACAGAGTCTATCCTTTAAGTGTTGAAACGCTGTTTCCTGTGTATTACCCCAACGGTAAGCAACACCTTTATGTGTCAGTAGTGTAAGCGGCTGTGCAATCTTTGAGAAGTCTTTGAATAACCGTCTGTAATAACCCGCCAAACCCAAGAATTGGCGTATTTCGGTTGGTGTGCGAGGTGCAGGCCTGTTCTTGATCGAGTCTACCTTGGATGGATCAACATGAATCCCATCCTTGTTTACCACGTGGCCTAGGAAGTGGACTTCACGAAGCCAGAAGTCGCATTTTGAAAACTGGGCGTACAGTTGATCCGTTCGAAGGAGTTCCAAAATAAGTCGTAAATGATGCTCGTGTTCCTCCTGACTCTTGGAGTAAATCAAAATGCCGTCGATAAATACGATACGAACTTATCCAAATAGGGCTTGCACACCCTGTTCATAAGATCCATGAAAACCGCAGGTGCGTTCGTTAACCCGAATGGCATGACCAAAAACTCGTAATGGTCGTAGTGAGTTCTGAATGCTGTTTTGGAGACGTCCTCATCCTGGACTCTCAGTTGGTGATAGTCTGACCTCAAATCTATCTTTGAATAGTAGCTCGACCCTTGCAACTGGTCGAATAAGTCGTCGATGCGTGGAAGTGGATAGCGATTCTTCACAGTCACCTTGTTCAGTTCGCGGTAGTCTATACACATTCTGAATGTACCGTCTTTCTTCTTCACGAATAGCACTGGAGCTCCCCAGGGCGAAGAGCTAGGACGTATGAAACCCTTTTCCAATAGTTCTTGTAATTGCTTAGACAGTTCTTCCAGTTCAGTTGGAGCTAAGCGATAAGGTGCTCGAGCTATGGGTGCTGCTCCAGGAGCTTGTCGCCATGAATTACCAAAGGTTCTTAACCAGCACGAGTAATGCGGACGATCTTTTCTTTGCAAAGAATCTCTGCTCGATGTTGAGGTAGCCAATCCATACCAATAATGATGTCGAAACCATCACAACGTTGGGGTCATTCCTAGCATCATCCTGACCAATCACGAACACTTGACCCCTGGCACCATTGCCGTCGTTATTACCCCCGTTGTTGTCTCCACTATTGTTCCCGTTTCCTTGGTTGTGGTTCTAATTCTGGTTCTGGTTCAACTGTGGGCAGTGTCTCCTGAGGTGACCTTCAGCACCACACGGATAACATCCCTTGTTACCTTGCTGTTGTTGCTGATTCTGTGGAGCTTGTGGCTGCTGTTGTCGGTTCTGGTTTGCAGGACGTGAACTTCTACAATCTTTGGGCTCCATGACCAAGCTTGTTGCATTCCTGACAACGGTCTTTGTTGCACTGCCCGCTGTGGTGCAAATTAAGTCGATTGCACTTGGGGTGCTTTCCCCTGTATCCACCCTGACTTCGATTACCAAAAGACTACTGAATGGGGCTCCTGTACTCCTTCGTTTTTCGCTGTTGTGCCTAGGACTGAACTGAAGTCGAACCCTTGCTGGAGGTTCCATCCCACTTTCGTTTGTTGTCACTAGGAGTAGCAGAAGTAGTAGTAGCAGTAGCACCAAAACGTTTAGGCAGCTTGTTCTGTTACACTGCCTGGTCTGTGAGATGATGCGCAAGACGAGTAACATCCTGGATAGTAGCAAGGTTAGCAGAAGTCACATGACTTTGAATCTCTGGTACTAAGCATTTGAGGTACAGCTCAATGCGCTTGATGAGAAGATCCACCATAGTTGGACACAACACTGCCAGTTCGTTGGATCGTTTCGTGTACGCTTCTATCTCTGACCCCGTCATCTTCAGGTTAAAGAACTCCACTTCCAGTTTGTGGATGTCATCACGACTACAGTATTCACGTTTGATCAGTTCCTTAAAATCATTCCATGGGGTGGCATTAGCAGCCGCCAGCCCCAGCATCTGAACTTGCGCGTTCCACCAAGTTAGCGCAGTGCCTTCGAGAGTACCAGTGGCATACTTCACCCTACGAGCCTCAGGGCATTCACACTTTTCGAAGACCGATTCGAGCTTCTCGAACCAGTGGAGGAGTCCAACGGCCCCCATTCAGTGCCACTGAAAGTACTAGAATGACAGTCCATGAAAGTCTTGAAGGTGCAAACAGGTGGCTGAGTGTGTTGACCTGTCGTGTGCGTAAGAGTAAACATACTGAAGCACGAGTGTTGGTTTACGAGAGTAGGATCTAAAGATCCTAGAGTAAGTGGTGATGGCAGGTTACACCTCCTGCCTGGGCAGCTGCGAGTGCTGCAGTAACTTGTTCAGTGATCGAAGCCGTCAACTGGGCTTGAGTTAGGTTAACGTGTCCGCTCATGATCTTGATATCAAGGAGAACATGAGTGAGAGAGGTTCGCGAAAGTGCGATGACAGAAGAGAGTAAGCACATAAATGTTTTAATCAACAGTTGTTGCGTTTATCTAGGCATACCATGAGCAAAGTTCTATGTAATCTAGTAAGTAGGCAATGTAAACATAAATCATATCACCTAGAATGTCGAGTCTTGCACGTGGAGCGAGGCGTCGTTGTGGATCCTTGAGAGCACTGTTCTGGTTATAGTCTGGTTTTAATAAAAACGTTTTCCCCATATTAAAACCAAGTTCTCTATAACCAATGGCTCTGATACCAATCTGTCACACCCCCAAAATCCACACGCGGAGTATCACCGCTTGGAGCCGTGACTGACCAGGATCAAGCCACCAATCATATTGAACAAGTAGATAAGTAAACATAATTCAACAAACCAATATGAAAGGTGTTCAAAACCAAAGCATAGTTAAGTGTTTAGCGGAAGCATAATTTGTAAAACCCATAGCAAGTATTAAATATGAAATAGGGTAAAGTCTAAAGCATGGCACACATCGCCATGTTCCACAACGACCGTTCCTCCCTGTGCAAGCTCCATGGGTACCTAATGACCTGCAAGGCATGTAGCAACGAATCAACAACAAAGTTGAGCGAGTTCACAGATAGTTGTCTGGTTAAAGTATTCATTTCATAAATCGTATATGTTCGTTTTGTAAACCATGTATCGCGTTAATCCTTGCTGCCAGTCCAGGCATGCGTGCGATGATTAGTGGGGGCTTCCCATGTGTTACAAGACCACGCGTATCGACTGCTACGAAAATATAAGAGGTTCCCTAAGTCAATGTCTATCAGCATTGACCCTTTGCCCATAGTCCATTAGTACACGCCCGTCCGACTGGCACGGTGTGAGGTTTGTTAAACCTAATAGCGCTATTAACTAATGACTCGCTCGCCCTAGGCCTCGGCGATTAAGTCGATAATTGAGGGACTTCCTTTGATAGAGGTGATGGTCTTAAGATCGTGTACGTAGGCTTTACGTACGTGCCCTTCAGTCCGAGGACAGTAGTAAGTATAACTGTACGTAGGTTTTACGTACGTGCCCTTCAACCGAGGACAGTAATAATTTGTTTAATAGTAATAGTTGTACGAGTAGTTATTCAATCCCATTCCCAACCCCTGGGAATCCCATGCCTTGGCTAGTGTGAACTCACCTTGGTTTGCTCGGTATGCTTAACTATGTGCTCGCAAGTAATCAATCACGTCCTATAGTATGCACGTATAATCAATCAGTTCACGTTCGTAATGTTTCACATATATTCTAATGTCACATAGTGTGTTGGGCAGTTAATCATCATGCAGCACAAGCAGTTAATCACATCAAAACACTTAACAGGGTTAACATACTAACAGAGCTAATAAGGTTAACTGAGTTAATAAACTTAACTCAATTAATAGGTTAATCATAGTTACCTGTCTAACAGAGTTATATACGTACTTTACAGAGTTGCATAACTTAACTGAGTTAAATAGAGTTAACAGAGTTAATAAGCTAATACCGTTATATACTTAACAGGATTAATATACTTCACATAGTGGCATACATAATGCAGTTAACATGCTTAAACAGATTAATACACTTATCCTAGTTAATGTGCATAACAGAGTTAATCAACATTCGACTTAGTTAACATATTTAACAGTTGGGCCGAAATCCCTTTTATGTCGAAAACCACATGGGCCGAAAACCCCTAAGTGCCGAAATCTCTTTGTGGGCCGAAATCACAAGTGATTTCGTCCAGATGTTGTTAATTGTTAAGGGTTTTCGTCGGTTCCTCCAGTCATCATCATCAACAACACAGCAGGTTACATCGCATAAATAACCTAAAACACCTATATTCCTACTGACAACTTATTAAATGCCCACATGAATATGTCTAATCGCACATGGCTGCCATGTTCATATTCAGATTTGTAAATCTCTGTGCAACCATGTAACATCACTTTATGGGTCCTCACCACCGATTGTCATTAATTATTCATACTGTACACACAAAAAACCGAATCAGCCACTAACATGCAATAACAATCACTCAATCATCAAAACAATAATAATCATGATTCAAGCAGTTGTATAAACAGACCACACTTAGACATACATCTGCATACATATATATATATAATCCTGTCGATCATGATCAGCAATTCAACCATCAGATACAACGCGAATAATTCACAGATTCGTCATGACATCCGATTATCATTATCAGGATATGCAGTTCAATCTAATTCCCACAAACAACACATCTCAGTTGATCATCTTACATGCACGTTATCTCATATACATAACAAAGTGGTAAAAAAAACTATATAACAATCATTGTAACAAATAAATCACCAAGATCATATACTAACCAGTTATGCAAGAGACTAGCAAGGGTTTCGATGCGACTAGGGTTTGCCGTCGGGTTTCACAGAGGAGCGAGAGAGAGAGAAGATGTGACTAGGGTTTGCCAAATAACAGTTTACGAAAAGGTTGTGTGATAAAATACTAACACAGGCTATCACTGGGCCAAGGCCCATTCCATGTTTTCATTGGTCCTCTAGTGGACGAAAACACAAAGTGTTTTCACCATTAGGGTGATTTCGTGAGTGAGGGTATTTGGCCTAACAGATTCTTGTTTGAAATATACAACACATCAATCACATTATTAATACATAGTTACTCATATTGCACAACAATATATAGAACAAGAACACACTACATGCACTCCATATATATCATATAAATCAAACGCGGTTTAGCGTATTACAACGCGTACAGTAGTGAAACCGAAACAAACAAGTCGTGCCAACAAACGATCTAGACCATTAACGTGAAATAATGCGAAGATGGAAATCTTGGAAATTCGGGTTGTCACATTATCCCCAAGTTGAAAGAAATTTCGTCCCGAAATTTAGCACGCGGTTACTGAGGAAGCTAGTCGTGTTGTGTTGTTTACTGGTTTTCCTGGGGTGTCACATCCTCCCCCCGTTGATCTGGAAATTCGTCCCGAAATTCCGTAGCTTCAGCCTCAGTAGTGGTTGTACTGTTTGCGAATAGTTGGGGATACTTGAGTTTCATCTGATCTTCTCGTTCCCAGGTGAACTCTGGGCCACGACGGGAGTTCCAACGAACTCGAACAAGAGGTATTCTAGTGTGCTTGAGGACCTTAACATCTCGGTCCGTGATTTCAACTGGTTCCTCGACGAATCGCAACTGATCGTCGATAGTGAGTTCCTTCAAAGGAACTATGAGGGTCTCATCTAACAGGCACTTCTTCAGATTCGACACGTGAAAGACGTTGTGAACTGCACTGAGTTCAGCTGGTAAGTTCAGTCTGTAGGCCACTTTGCCTATTTTCTCAATGATTTCGAATGGTCCGACGTATCGTGGGTTAAGCTTTCCTCGTTTGCCAAAACGAACAACACCCTTCCAAGGTGAGACTTTGAGTAGCACTCGATCCCCAACCTGGAACTCGAGTGGTTTCCGGCCCTTATCGGCGTATGCTTTCTGACGATCCCGAGCTGCCGCCATGCGTTGTCGTATCTGAGCAATCTTTTCAGTAGTATCAACTACCATTTCTGGACCTGTGATTTGACTGTCACCCACCTCTGCCCAACAAAGAGGTGATCGGCATTTACGCCCGTACAATGCCTCGAATGGAGCAGCTTTAATACTGGTGTGGTAACTGTTGTTATACGAGAACTCCACCAACGGGAGATGTTTTTCCCAGCCGTTGCCGAAATCGATTACACATGCACGAAGCATGTCTTCTGGAGTTTGAATAGTGCGCTCAGACTGCCCATCCGTCTGAGGGTGATAAGCTGTGCTCATGTCTAAACGAGAGCCAAAAGATTTGTGCATTGCTTGCCACAGTTCTGAAGTAAAACGTGCATCACGATTAGAGATAATAGAGGTGGGCACCCCGTGCCTTGAGACCACTTCCTTCAAGTATACGTCTGCTAGTGTGGTGAACTTGTCCGTTTCCTTGATAGCCAAGAAGTGAGCAGACTTTGTGAGTCGATCCACGATCACCCAAATAGTATCATTTCCGCGCTGAGATCTAGGTAGGCCAGTAACAAAATCCATGGAAATTTGTTCCCATTTCCATTGTGGTATCTCAGGTTGTTGGAGTGGGCCTGAAGGTTTCTGATATTTCGCTTTGACTCTCGCACAAGTCAAACACTTGCTAACGTAAGTTGCTATGTGAGCTTTCATGCTAGGCCACCAATATGTAGTTCTCAAGTCGTGGTACGTCTTATCCGAACCAGGATGTACTGAGTAGCGAGATTTATGAGCTTCGTCCATTACAAGCTCGCGTAAGTTGCCATAGAGTGGACCCAGATGCGTCCTGTTACATAGTAAGCTCCGTCTGCCTTTTGTTCTAATCGTTGCCTTGAGCCGCGTAGGGCTTCAGCCCTGACGTTTTCTGGTTTTAATGCTTCTACCTGAGCATCTCGTATCTGTGAAGGAAGACTAGACTGAATAGTGAGTTGCAACGCTCATACACGCCTAGGTGTAGTATCCTTTCGACTGAGGGCGTCGGCCATCACATTGGCTTTGCCCGGATGGTACTTTATAGCACATTCGTAATCGTTCAGTAGTTCGACCCATCTACGTTGTCGCATGTTCAATTCTTTCTGCTTGAATATATACTCGAGACTCCTGTGATCGGTGTAGATGGTGCACTTAGTACCGTACAGGTAATGTCGCCATATCTTGAGCGCAAAGACAACAGCTCCCAGCTCTAAATCGTGTGTGGTGTAGTTCTTTTCATGAACTTTGAGTTGGCGTGAGGCGTAGGCTATAACTTTATCCCGCTGCATCAATACACAACCAAGACCCTGAATAGATGCGTCGCAATAAACTACGAAGTCGTCTGTGCCCTCTGGCAATGAAAGGATAGGTGCGCTACAGAGTCTATCCTTTAAGTGTTGAAACGCTGTTTCCTGTGTATTACCCCAACGGTAAGCAACACCTTTATGTGTCAGTAGTGTAAGCGGCTGTGCAATCTTTGAGAAGTCTTTGAATAACCGTCTGTAATAACCCGCCAAACCCAAGAATTGGCGTATTTCGGTTGGTGTGCGAGGTGCAGGCCTGTTCTTGATCGAGTCTACCTTGGATGGATCAACATGAATCCCATCCTTGTTTACCACGTGGCCTAGGAAGTGGACTTCACGAAGCCAGAAGTCGCATTTTGAAAACTGGGCGTACAGTTGATCCGTTCGAAGGAGTTCCAAAATAAGTCGTAAATGATGCTCGTGTTCCTCCTGACTCTTGGAGTAAATCAAAATGCCGTCGATAAATACGATACGAACTTATCCAAATAGGGCTTGCACACCCTGTTCATAAGATCCATGAAAACCGCAGGTGCGTTCGTTAACCCGAATGGCATGACCAAAAACTCGTAATGGCCGTAGCGAGTTCTGAATGCTGTTTTGGAGACGTCCTCATCCCGGACTCTCAGTTGGTGATAGTCTGACCTCAAATCTGTCTTTGAATAGTAGCTCGACCCTTGCAACTGGTCGAATAAGTCGTCGATGCGTGGAAGTGGATAGCGATTCTTCACAGTCACCTTGTTCAGTTCGCGGTAGTCTATACACATTCTGAATGTACCGTCTTTCTTCTTCACGAATAGCACTGGAGCTCCCCAGGGCGAAGAGCTAGGACGTATGAAACCCTTTTCCAATAGTTCTTGTAATTGCTTAGACAGTTCTTCCAGTTCAGTTGGAGCTAAGCGATAAGGTGCTCGAGCTATGGGTGCTGCTCCAGGAGCTTGTCGCCATGAATTACCAAAGGTTCTTAACCAGCACGAGTAATGCGGACGATCTTTTCTTTGCAAAGAATCTCTGCTCGATGTTGAGGTAGCCAATCCATACCAATAACGATGTCGAAACCATCACAACGTTGGGGTCATTCCTAGCATCATCCTGACCAATCACGAACACTTGACCCCTGGCACCATTGCCGTCGTTATTACCCCCGTTGTTGTCTCCACTATTGTTCCCGTTTCCTTGGTTGTGGTTCTAATTCTGGTTCTGGTTCAACTGTGGGCAGTGTCTCCTGAGGTGACCTTCAGCACCACACGGATAACATCCCTTGTTACCTTGCTGTTGTTGCTGATTCTGTGGAGCTTGTGGCTGCTGTTGTCGGTTCTGGTTTGCAGGACGTGAACTTCTACAATCTTTGGGCTCCATGACCAAGCTTGTTGCATTCCTGACAACGGTCTTTGTTGCACTGCCCGCTGTGGTGCAAATTAAGTCGATTGCACTTGGGGTGCTTTCCCCTGTATCCACCCTGACTTCGATTACCAAAAGACTACTGAATGGGGCTCCTGTACTCCTTCGTTTTTCACTGCTGTGCCTGGGACTGAACTGAAGTCGAACCCTTGCTGGAGGTTCCATCCCACTTTCGTTTGTTGTCACTAGGAGTAGCAGAAGTAGTAGTAGCAGTAGCACCAATACGTTTAGGCAGCTTGTTCTGTTACACTGCTTGGTCTGTGAGATGATGCGCAAGACGAGTAACATCCTGGATAGTAGCATGGTTAGCAGAAGTCACATGACTTTGAATCTCTGGTACTAAGCATTTGAGGTACAGCTCAATGCGCTTGATGAGAAGATCCACCATAGTTGGACACAACACTGCCAGTTCGTTGGATCGTTTCGTGTACGCTTCTATCTCTGACCCCGTCATCTTCAGGTTAAAGAACTCCACTTCCAGTTTGTGGATGTCATCACGACTACAGTATTCACGTTTGATCAGTTCCTTAAAATCATTCCATGGGGTGGCATTAGCAGCCGCCAGCCCCAGCATCTGAACTTGCGCGTTCCACCAAGTTAGCGCAGTGCCTTCGAGAGTACCAGTGGCATACTTCACCCTACGAGCCTCAGGGCATTCACACTTTTCGAAGACCGATTCGAGCTTCTCGAACCAGTGGAGGAGTCCAACGGCCCCCATTCAGTGCCACTGAAAGTACTAGAATGACAGTCCATGAAAGTCTTGAAGGTGCAAACAGGTGGCTGAGTGTGTTGACCTGTCGTGTGCGTAAGAGTAAACATACTGAAGCACGAGTGTTGGTTTACGAGAGTAGGATCTAAAGATCCTAGAGTAAGTGGTGATGGCAGGTTACACCTCCTGCCTGGGCAGCTGCGAGTGCTGCAGTAACTTGTTCAGTGATCGAAGCCGTCAACTGGGCTTGAGTTAGGTTAACGTGTCCGCTCATGATCTTGATATCAAGGAGAACATGAGTGAGAGAGGTTCGCGAAAGTGCGATGACAGAAGAGAGTAAGCACATAAATGTTTTAATCAACAGTTGTTGCGTTTATCTAGGCATACCATGAGCAAAGTTCTATGTAATCTAGTAAGTAGGCAATGTAAACATAAATCATATCACCTAGAATGTCGAGTCTTGCACGTGGAGCGAGGCGTCGTTGTGGATCCTTGAGAGCACTGTTCTGGTTATAGTCTGGTTTTAATAAAAACGTTTTCCCCATATTAAAACCAAGTTCTCTATAACCAATGGCTCTGATACCAATCTGTCACACCCCCAAAATCCACACGCGGAGTATCACCGCTTGGAGCCGTGACTGACCAGGATCAAGCCACCAATCATATTGAACAAGTAGATAAGTAAACATAATTCAACAAACCAATATGAAAGGTGTTCAAAACCAAAGCATAGTTAAGTGTTTAGCGGAAGCATAATTTGTAAAACCCATAGCAAGTATTAAATATGAAATAGGGTAAAGTCTAAAGCATGGCACACATCGCCATGTTCCACAACGACCGTTCCTCCCTGTGCAAGCTCCATGGGTACCTAATGACCTGCAAGGCATGTAGCAACGAATCAACAACAAAGTTGAGCGAGTTCACAGATAGTTGTCTGGTTAAAGTATTCATTTCATAAATCGTATATGTTCGTTTTGTAAACCATGTATCGCGTTAATCCTTGCTGCCAGTCCAGGCATGCGTGCGATGATTAGTGGGGGCTTCCCATGTGTTACAAGACCACGCGTATCGACTGCTACGAAAATATAAGAGGTGCCCTAAGTCAATGTCTATCAGCATTGACCCTTTTCCCATAGTCCATTAGTACACGCCCGTCTGACTGGCACGGTGTGAGGTTTGTTAAACCTAATAGCGCTATTAACTAATGACCCGCTCGCCCTAGGCCTCGGCGATTAAGTCGATAATTGAGGGACTTCCTTTGATAGAGGTGATGGTCTTAAGATCGTGTACGTAGGCTTTACGTACGTGCCCTTCAGTCCGAGGACAGTAGTAAGTATAACTGTACGTAGGTTTTACGTACGTGCCCTTCAACCGAGGACAGTAATAATTTGTTTAATAGTAATAGTTGTACGAGTAGTTATTCAATCCCATTCCCAACCCCTGGGAATCCCATGCCTTGGCTAGTGTGAACTCACCTTGGTTTGCTCGGTATGCTTAACTATGTGCTCGCAAGTAATCAATCACGTCCTATAGTATGCACGTATAATCAATCAGTTCACGTTCGTAATGTTTCACATATATTCTAATGTCACATAGTGTGTTGGGCAGTTAATCATCATGCAGCACAAGCAGTTAATCACATCAAAACACTTAACAGGGTTAACATACTAACAGAGCTAATAAGGTTAACTGAGTTAATAAACTTAACTCAATTAATAGGTTAATCATAGTTACCTGTCTAACAGAGTTATATACGTACTTTACAAAGTTGCATAACTTAACTGAGTTAAATAGAGTTAACAGAGTTAATAAGCTAATACCGTTATATACTTAACAGGATTAATATACTTCACATAGTGGCATACATAATGCAGTTAACATGCTTAAACAGATTAATACACTTATCCTAGTTAATGTGCATAACAGAGTTAATCAACATTCGACGTAGTTAACATATTTAACAGTTGGGCCGAAATCCCTTTTGTGTCGAAAACCACATGGGCCGAAAACCCCTAAGTGCCGAAATCTCTTTGTGGGCCGAAATCACAAGTGATTTCGTCCAGATGTTGTTAATTGTTAAGGGTTTTCGTCGGTTCGTCCAGTCATCATCATCAACAACACAGCAGGTTACATCGCATAAATAACCTAAAACACCTATATTCCTAATGACAACTTATTAAATGCCCACATAAATATGTCTAATCGCACATGGCTGCCATGTTCATATTCAGATTTGTAAATCTCTGTGCAACCATGTAACATCACTTTATGGGTCCTCACCACCGATTGTCATTAATTATTCATACTGTACACACAAACAAACCGAATCAACCACTAACATGCAATAACAATCACTCAATCATCAAAACAATAATAATCATGATTCAAGCAGTTGTATAAACAGACCACACTTAGACATACATCTGCATACATATATATATATATAATCATGTCGATCATGATCTGCAATTCAACCATCAGATACAACGCGAATAATTCACAGATTCGTCATGACATCCGATTATCATTATCAGGATATGCAGTTCAATCTAATTCCCACAAACAACACATCTCAGTTGATCATCTTACATGCACGTTATCTCATATACATAACAAAGTGGTAAAAAAACTATATAACAATCATTGTAACAAATAAATCACCAAGATCATATACTAACCAGTTATGCAAGACACTAGCAAGGGTTTCGATGCGACTAGGGTTTGCCGTCGGGTTTCACAGAGGAGCGAGAGAGAGAGAAGATGTGACTAGGGTTTGCCAAATAACAGTTTACGAAAAGGTTGTGTGATAAAATACTAACACAGGCTATCACTGGGCCAAGGCCCATTCCATGTTTTCATTGGACCTCTAGTGGACGAAAACACAAAGTGTTTTCACCATTAGGGTGATTTCGTGAGTGAGGGTATTTGGCCTAACAGATTCTTGTTTGAAATATACAACACATCAATCACATTATTAATACATAGTTACTCATATTGCACAACAATATATAGAACAAGAACACACTACATGCACTCCATATATATCATATAAATCAAACGCGGTTTAGCGTATTACAACGCGTACAGTTGTGAAACCGAAACAAACAAGTCGTGCCAACAAACGATCTAGACCATTAACGTGAAATAATGCGAAGATGGAAATCTTGGAAATTCGGGTTGTCACACCGCAGGCGGCGCCGCCGCCACTATCTCCGCCGTCGTCGCAGGTCATCGTCGGCCGGAACTGTTCGCCGGAGAGAGAGAGAGAGAACGATGCATGTGTGTGTGTGTTGTTTGAATATGTAAAGATCGAGAGAGGGGAAAGACAGACTTAAAGTATGTGTTTGGTTTTTATGGAATGAGAACTAAAAGGGGGCTAAGGTCCTATTTATAAGCAGGTTAGTGTTGTGGGTTTTGGGCTTGGGCCCAAGGCCCACAAGCCCAAATCTCGTGTGTCTAGTGGCCCGTCAAATCCTACGAACCCGTTTTCGAAACCCGGAAAGTGTCGGAACGTCATAGAATAAAATTTTAGTATTAAACGAGAAAATGTAGGGTCGATAGTCGATGTTTGCGCGTTTGTTGTCAGTTATGGTAATAACCGCGTAAAATCGCGTTGTTGTCGTTTTAAATTCGTTTTTCGATACAGTTCTGACTATGGATATAAAAATTAAATTACTAAGCCAAAATATATCGTAAAAATTTAATATTTGTCGGCGTTGCCAGAATTTTGTACGGTTTCAGTTCGTTGTCGTTTAATATTCCGTAGATTTTCTGCAGACCGTCATACGCGTACTGTAGAACCGAATAGGCGTTCCTAAGCTTACTTGGGGCCTAATTAAGTTAATTTGCATCGTAAACAGTATTTATTGTCGCGTAAATCGCGTGTTAATCACGTAATTAAGGGCGTAAACTACCGGTTGTCACAGTTAAATCGAAAGATTTAAAAGCTTTGGGTTAAAACTAAAAAATTCAAAGGTGTTAAATTGTAAAAATAAAAAACCCTTTGGATTAAAAGTGAAAAATACAATTTTTTTTTAAACTCCCAATACATATATTACAACTACATAAAGAAACAAAATGTTGCTAATTTATAGTTTGGAAATAAAACAATGTAGACTGAATGTGTTATGTGGTGTTAATGTATAAACAATTATATGTGAAAAATGGTAGAGTGGAGAACTAAATGGACTTTGTGTGTACAGATGTGTTCAGTAAAATTTATGCTAGGAATTTAATGTGTATGAGATATAGGACATAAATAAACCATAACTTGAATTATTGAATCTATATATATATATATATATATATATATATATAGAGAGAGAGAGAGAGAGAGAGAGTAAATTACAAGTTTTGTCCTTTATGTTTACATCAAATTTTAAGCGTTGTCCTTTTGGCCAAAAGTTTACAGGCGGTGTCCTTAACCTTTCAAAATCTTGCACGTTTTGTCCTTTAGGCCAAACCTGGTTAAAAATCTCAGTTAAAAAATTGTTATGTGCAATGCACATGAGGGTAAAATGGTAATTTCCCTCTCAACCTTTTCAATTCCCCATTTATAACCCACACCAACCCCTGAATTCATCTTCTTATCACATATGCCGTCCCTTTTCAATTGAAATGAACACAACAAGTTAAAAAGATATCGTGTCTGAAAAATAAGCAAATTCTCATGATGGTTACCTAGAATTTCAGTTTTGGAAGTTGATCTCCTCCATCATTTATTGCTTTCCAAAGGAACCACAAAGTCACGATGCATATCATCTGAATAATCTGAGTTAAGAGGAAGGAGATTCTACTACCATGTCAAATGAGTTACCTTAACTAAACTGACAAGCATTGGAGATCAAAAAGTGAAATGATGAACTAAAATAGAAGGCATCATGTAACTGGATAAAGAGGATAAGTGCGTTTGAAGCTTAGTTTCTGTGCCAGTATTAAACTAGAAGGCCCTAATAGTATGTCAGAAGAACAGGAGCGAATATTGATGATGATGAATGCAATATAGCTAAATCAACATAATACGCAAGTACCAAATATTTTACTCATAGGCAAATTCAATTGTATTTTGAGTAATCATTTCTAAAATTCTCAATAATCATTTGCAAGGAACAGCTAACTTATACCTAAAATTAGGCATAGGAGAAGGGGCTCAAGTGTGATTTGGGGACATGATGGTATATGGTGAATTTGGAATGAAGTCCAGTGAGACACCAGTATAATACATTGCATTGCAATTGCCGCATCGAGTTGCAGAAATACCAGAATTACCATCATGAAAATTTGATGAAGAAAACCCTAATTTGATGACAGATGAATTAAAGAGATGAACTTGGGTTGGTGTGGGTTATAAATGGGGAATTAAAAGAGTTCAGAGGGAAATTACCATTTTACCCTCATGTGCGTTGCACATGACATTTTTTAACTGAGATTTCTAACCAGGTTTGGCCAAAAGGACAAAACGTGCAAGATTTTGAAAGGTTAAGGACACCGCCTGTAAACTTTTGGCCAAAATGACAGCGCCTGAAATTTGATGTAAACATAAAGGACAAAACTTGTAATTTACTCATATATATATATATATATATATAAATGAGATGGATTTAGGCCATGTGGCATTTGATTTTGGAGCTTTTTGATGATGTGGCAACCTATGGTTGAGGTGTTTTGTGAGTTTGGGAGGGAAAGCATAAAACAATTCTAAATTGATCAAGGGACGCGGGATCCGAATGGAGTTGGGTCGGGTGAATGGTTTCCAAATACACCTTCTTATGTTATTCGGATCATATAAGTTAGGTCAATTATTGTGACCTAAATCATACCTACTGAGCTCTCCCTTCTCTCTCTTCTCTTTCTTCTACAATCGTTCATCTCTTTGGATCTTCAAGATTTTATCAACATCAAAAGGTAAATGTATCAAATCGAACCAAGATCTGCATTATTTATGTTATTCGATTTTATTCAAAGTTGATTTTATAAAGATCGTTTCGATTGCTAAAAACCATTTTTTCTTTCTGATTTCCGTAGATCCGATCAAAAAAATTAAAGGTATGTTGTTATTTATGTTATTCGATTGTATACAAAGTTGATTTTATAAAGATTGTTTCGATTGCTAATAACGTTTTCTTTGTTCTTATTTCTGTAGATCCGATCAAAAAAATTAAAGGTATGTTGTTTTAGTTAGTTGTTTATCATGTCTTCCCCATTTATGACACTTATTGAATTTTGTTGAATTTATTTTTCATGTGAATCCGTAATCTGTGATAAAAATCGGACTTCGATAATTCCTCAAACAAAAGAGGTTAGTTAAATTTTATAGTTTTTTTTATCTTTTTAAGTTTGTAATATTTAATTTTATCCTTTCTGTTAAGTAATTTTTTGTTTAAATTAGTAATATATGCTCTGAATGATTTATGGTTTTTATTTTCCCATGGTTAACCGTCAATCTTTTGTGAAATTCGTACTTGGAATGTTCGTCTACCAAAACAGGTTAGTTAAATGTTGTTCGTATTGTTTGTTTTTTGATGTATACTTTTTCTTATTTCTTTTCAAATTTTGTGTCACTATTTTTTTTTAATTAGTAATATAAGTTCTGAATGATTTATTTTTTGTATTTTCCCATGGTGAATCCTCAATCTTTTGTGAAATTCGGACTCGGAATGTTCGTCTACCAAAACAGGTTAGTTAAATGTTGATGGCATTGTTTGTTTTTTGTTATGTATACTCTTTCTTATTTCTTATTAAATTTTCTGTTTAGGCATAATTTTGAAACTTTATGCGATTATATTTTGAAGTTCATATTTTTAGTTATGTCAGTTATGAGTTTTTCTATTTAGGTTTAACGATACCTTTAATTTCTTTCTAAAGATGTGGTTGTTTCCATAAACACATACTGTTTTAAGGTTAATTTTTGTATTCTCAATTATAACTCGGTTTCTGTAATTAGACATTGTTTCTATAAATAAGTTACCGTTAAATTTTTTAAAAAAAATTCCTTATTTCCTTTGCAGTTATGGATCCTACAAACAACGCTCCTTCATTTTTAAAGTTGATTGATGACTATGATCCTATATTTTTGGTATGTTTCTTTGGTTTTCAATTTATCAACAGACAATAAGTTATTTTAGCTTATATGTTTTTTGTTTCGATTCATAGGAAATACCGTATGATTTTGCAAGCTTATTGTGGGGAGGAAAAGTTCCATATGGTCAATGTGTTGAACTTATTGATGATGACTTATCCTGGGTCGTTAGACTTAAAAGAAATGTTTCGGGACCTGTCTTAGGTGATGGATTCACCAAATTCGTTAAAGATTCTGGTCTCAAAAAGAATGATTATATATTGGTCAAGGCTATTGGAACATCGACATTCTATGTTTCTGTCTTTAAATCATGTGTTTTCGAGAACTCCTTCATCTCTAAGGTTGCTCCTGATGATACCTTTATTGTAAGTCATATGTATAATATAATAAGTCTGTTTTAGAAAATTTATTGTTTTATACGGATTGTTTATGTTATTTTGTAAATAATTTTCAGCTCCTGGCTGACAAATTCTGGAAATATTTTTACGGGAAAAGGTTTAAAGGTGGAGAGGCAACTCTGTATGTTGGAAATAGGTATTGGAATGTTAAGATGGAGGGATGGCCCGACAGAAGTGCCTTCACTGATGGTTTATCTAAGCTGATTGACGATCTTTCGTTAGATACCCGCTCTACTATGTTGTTTACGAGTGTTGGATATAAAACTTTAGAGGTATCTATTTTTAATCACTTAACAGGTACTAAAATATATTTCAAGAAAGTTGAAGTTGTTGTTTTGGACGATTCTGTTTATGGAGATGAAGGATTTGATTTATTGACTGCGGTTAGTGTTATATAATTTATTATCAATTATTTATTAATACTGTCTTAATAGTTGAACTTTATTTTAACATTTTTACAAATTTGGAATTTTTATATGTAGTCTAAACACAAGGAGAAGCATGAGACTAACGAAAGTCATGTTGAAGAAGGTCTTTCTGGTGATAGTGTTGGTGAGTTTCAACTTCCAAAGTTTGAGTCTATTTTTAATGTATGTAACTATTTTTTTAATATATACTAAAAAACTTTAACAACCAGTACATTGTTGTTTTCTTATTTTTATATATTTATGATGTTGTATTCTTATTTTTTTATATTTATAATGTCATTTTTTAGGATGCTGATGACTCCAACTTTGATCGACATATAGCTGCTCAAATTGAGATGGAAGATGCTAAGAACCTGGTAAGTGTATAAGTTCAAATTAGTAACAGATCTTATTATATCTATTAGATACGTATACTATTTAATTGTGCTACTATTTTATTTTATGTAGTTCAAGGATGGTTGGAATACAAAGAAGGATGCTTTGAAAAATACTCCGCCTGCTACCTCTCAATGTCATGTAATATTTTTTATAAGTTTGATTATATATTATATAGATATAGATTCTATTAATATTAATTACTTCATGATATATTTATTTGTTTGTTATTCTTTTTTTTGAAGTTTGACACGAAGGGGAAGTCAAAGGTTGTTTGTGGTGATGAAACTGTCTCTCCACAGGTTTATATGAACTAATAACATAATTTTATATTTGTTTTCAATATGTATGATAGATTTTTTTATCATATTATGTGTTTTAATTTATCATATTGTTTTGTTTTTCTTTTAGGTCAAAAGCAAGTCTGATATCGATCTTGATAATTTTTTGATACCAAAAAATAATTTGCATGTACACGAATTGTCTGTGGACACGAAAGGGATATCAAAGGTTCTCTGTGCTGATGAAACTGTTTCTCCAAAGGTTTGTTGGTGCAGTCATCTGTCGACTACGTCTTAATATCGAGTCTTGATCTCGTTGCGGGTCCGATCGGGTATGACATCACGAGTGACATCACCATGGTGACATCACAAGTGATGTCATGATACAAGAAATTGCTATTTGGTGATTGGACCATTAAAAAGGTCCAATGAAGTGAGTTTTTCTTGAAAGACAACATGAAAGTTCGTGAATATGGAATGTGTTAATTCTCATGAAAGTCAAGATGTCTGGACCGCTTATGTATCTTAATCAGGACCGCTCATACGTACTAGGCTGGTTCGCTCATAGGATAGTTTGTGGATCGCTTTTATGTCAAGTCTTCTGGACCGCTTTTATGGCATGTCACATAAGCGGACCAGAATTACTATAAATAGATACAATGTCATTTCATTTGTAACGATCAGGTCTTGTGATACCGAAGTGCTGCCGGTATTTCCTCTCACTGTAAACATTGTCAATCTAATATACAAGAGGTTTAAAGTACTTTTCAAGCTGTGTACACGTTCGTTTCTTAGTTTCCGCCTCTGAATCGTACGAGAGCTCTTCCAAACAACTCGTTTAGGTCGAAAACCGATCCTACAATTGGTATCAGAGCCAAGGAGGAGGAGATCTCGCATATACAGCTCGTTTTCATCATTTTTTCTGCTTCTACACCTTTCTATTTTGAAAAAACTGAACTTTTTACGGATAAAATCGATTCAAACTTTCACAATACGTGCGTAAACATGTTTTAATCAATCCTTGAGAGTTTCAGATCTAAAAATGGAATAAAACTTGTTCAATCAGACCATAATCAGTTCGCTAGTACTGACGTCATCGAGGTCCGCTCGTCTGATCCACTTATCTGGTCCGCTTATTCGAACAGTTGAGGTCCGCTTTTAGTGACAGTTGAGGTCCGCTCTTAGTGACATTTGAGGTCCGCTCTTTGAAACAATTGAGGTCCGCTTATATGTCATCATCTGGTTCGCTCTTGTGAACATCAAAGGCTGTCAGTTTGCGTAAAAGAGATAGTAACGTGTATCAGTTGTCGGTTTGCATGTGTTGGATAGTTTGCATATGATAACAATTAATTCAGTGTGTTGTGTGTCAGTCGCATGTGAATTAGGTTCACAAATTTGACATAGTGTCTCGGGTCTACAAGTGGAAAATAAATCATATGGTAGTGTCAGTTCATATGGATGTGACAATGAGACTTATTATTCAGTTTGGCAGTGAAAGTGTCGGATAAAGGCCCAAGTCAGCGGCCCAATCACGTTGTTTGAGTATTAAAAGTTGTTTCCTTGTTTTGCTTAATTCAGCACCGCCCCTTGAAAATCTAGCCCAATCTTCGGTCCAATCCACTGTATTTGATCTATACATCCACCGCCCATTATCATTCAGTTACCCAATCTTGTTGAACTAAAATCTTGTTGGCCATCATTTCATTTAAATAAAATCTATATGTTAGTCTAATGGATTTAGGAGGCCCAATCACAATAAAGTTTCTCGGTTCAATGGTTTTATTGTTGTCATCCCAAGCCCAAGTTTCATAATCGTTTAACGGATCAATTATAATTCAAATTCCATATCACTAAAGTCAAGTTTGGTGATATCTTTTCAAGTTGTCAGATTGTGTGGCTTAAACAGTCAGTTCGCAAGTTGTTAGGTCACAAGGTTTGGAGTGTTTGTCCGTTTGCACGTTTCGATCAGTACGTTTGAACAGTCAAGTCGTTTTGTGTGGTCAAATCGTGTGATAAAGTTCAGTTCGTACGGTTTAGAGTTCAAAGGTTTAAAAAGGGTCAGGTCATTTTGTTCGTACAGTTGGTCATTCAGTCCGCACAGTTCATCAATCTTCAGTCCGCTCAAAATTCACCAGTTTGAGTACCAGTTTTATTCTGTTAATTGATAAATCTTTAAACTGAATGTTTGTTTGTTTGTTTCAGGTATATTTTTAAAAGGTGATCTATCTTGGACTTAATATTTCGCTTAACGGGATTGTCTTGATAAACGTGTTTACGAATCATGGATATCAATTTCTTTAATATGACAAGTGAAACTTTTAATAGAATAAATGTACTAAAGAAAGAGTTTGATTTGTTTTCAGGTTGTCCAGGAGAAAGTACAAAGAGTCTCATTGAGAGATATTGTCATCTTGTGCGTACCATGTCTCAGTTGAAAATTACTAAAACTCCAGCAGAATGGGTTAAAAAGCTTGCTGATGCTTTACCACAAAAGGAATGGGGTACATATCTCATGATTCTGAAGAATTCTGGACAGTTTAGTAGATTGTCAATTGCTCAATTCATTGAAAAACTTGAAGAACAAATTGATAACAGTGATGATGATGATGAGAAAAGTCAAGATGAAGAGTCTGTTTCTCAAGAAGAAAAGAATGAACAGAGTGAAAAAGTTAAGGTTGTTGAGAAGATTGTGGAAGTTGAAAAGATAGTTGAAGTCGAGAAGATCGTTGAAGTCACAAAACCTTGTCTTACTTGTTTAGAGTCATGTAAACAATGTATAAAAAAAGATGAGAGGTTTAGTGAGCTAGAAAAGTTGAAAGAAAAGTTGTTGTTTGATGTAAAGAATTTGAAAAAGTCATATGATGTATTGAACAGAACTGTGAATAATCTGGAAAAGACTAACTCTGAGAGAGAGAAAGCTTTGAAGATGTTGAATGCTACTATGATGACAAAGCAGAAAGAGATTAACATGTACATAGAAGAATGTGCAAAGAGGAAGAAAGAGTTGGAGAATGAAGCAGCTGAGAATGAAAGAATCAGAAGATTGCTGCAAAGTTACAAAGGTTGTGACTATGTAATGGATAGAATTTATCCAACAGTTGAAGGTTTCGAGGCATTTAAAGATGAAGATAAAAACAAAAAGCCAAAGGAAAAGGATACTGGTAAGAAGCAGGGTGTATGTTATAATAAGTGTCCGCCTCCGATTTGGGAAGGGTATTCGTCTAGAAAACCTAACGAGGAAGAATTAAAAAAGGCAGTCAATATAAAGTTGGAGTCCGAGATAACCGATGTTTTACCGGACAATATTGATGTCACGTTCACAGCGTCCGACACAGATCATGAGTCAGAACTGATAAAACGAGTGGTTGATCAGGTGTTGGATAAGGATGAGGAGTCAGAGTCAAAATCCGAGTCCGAAAGTTCGTGTCAGTCAGTCGGGAGTTCAAATTCATCCGAAAAGAGTTCAAAATCGTCGGAAAAACGGGTTTATAGTAAAGAATTTTTATTGTCAAAATCTAATTTGAATGATGAAACATTTGAAGTTGTATATACTTTGAATGATTCTGACAAATTATATTTTGATAAAGAGTTTCCAATAAGAAGTGTTCGTTTTGACATGATCAAAAAGGTTTTCAGAATGACAGAAATTAATATTTCTGAAATAAAAGATTTAAATCTTACTGGAAAACCTAAAAATTACACTTCAAGAGTACAACAACGTTTGAACAAGAAAAAGGGTTACAATTCTGGTTCTGGTTTTCAAAAGAAACCAAACCACAATCGTAGCTACAAAAAGAAAGGACTTGGTTTTATTCCACCTAAAAACTATAAAAATGAAAAATATGTTCGAGATTTTAAATCAAAAATGACATATGTTGCAGGAACTAGTCATGAAGAAGAAGCAAAGAGCTCATTCTGGAAACAGTCAAACAAGGAATTTCTTGCTGAAAAAATGAAGAATGGAGCTTATCAAAGGAAAGAAACAAGAACCTGTTTCCGATGCAATGAAGCTGGTCACATCGCGTGGAACTGTCTGAAAGCGACAAATACAAAACAGGGAGTTTCTGGAAAACTGAAAGAAGTTATTGTTGATAAAACCGAACCACCAACTGAAAAATTTAAAGTTTTCAAAAATTCAACATATGAAGTTGGTGAGTGTTCGAAAAGGTTTTACAAGAAGAAGGGAAATCTTGACAATCAAGCTTGGGTTGTTAAGAAATCAGAGGTAAAATCTGGCGATGAATCTGATTCCACAAAGTCAGAGGAGCCACAGGTTGAGGTAAAAAGAGAAAACTCAGTGCCTCCAATGGATGATGTTCATTTTCCACCATTGAGAGCTGAGAATTTTAAATCAAAGGGTGGAAAGGTTGAAATTTCAAATCAATTTTATTCTGATAAGAATGATTTTGATGTTGAGAAAGCGTTTAATGGAAAAATTAAGAAGATTTTCGAAAAGATGGTCGATGGGAAAGTTAAAGGGGTTAAGGAATTTTATGCTAAAAAGAAAGCAACTTACACTCCAACTGCTTCTGAATTGAAAACACCAAAGGCTGGTCAGGCTTGGGTGGACATTTTCTTTGCTTTAAAAACCTGACTTGTCGGAGATCCCAAGTTTGTAATTGCGGATCAGGAATCGGCATCTCTCTAAGTAATTGTTTTTGTGAATGAATCTTGTAATAGTTAAATTTTGGCAAGTCATACTGCAGGAATTGCCGGAGCTTCCAGGTTGGTAAGTGTGAAGCAGGAATCGGCATCTTGAATGGTAAAATGGTTTGTGTAGATGTTTTATTCCTACATGTGGTTATATGATTTGGATATTTTTACAAGTGGTAAGAAGTTGGCTCTGACAAAGTGATTACTCAAGGTCATTAGTTTGAACTTGATGTAATCCTCATATATGTGATTGAATGAACAAGATGATGAACCCGACCATACTAGTGGTAAAATCAACAAAATTTATTTTCCGGAAAAATCATTCTGATTAAAACAAACTTAAGTGTTTTGAAATCATGATGAGAAAATAGTTTTGTGAAAAGGGGAGTTCTGATTGTTTATGCCAAGTGGATGGCGAATTGAGGTGATTTGATATCAGTTGTCACTTTCTGTATAGTTTGTTTTCAAATTTCCTGAAATGTGTTTGCATTTTAGGGGGAGTAGAAAATTTCAGAAAATCCAGAAACATTTGAAAATTTGAAAAAGGCAAAAACATGATAAAATCAAAAATGAGTTTTGTTGTGCAAAAAGAGGAAATGATAGTACATCAGTGGACTATCACAACATGCTAAAGAAATGGAAAGTTAAATAGTGATAAACGGTCTCACTGATGATGTGCCAGTAGGTTTTTGCACATTTAGTAAATTGTGACGAGATATAAACATAAAATTTACTTACGTCTAAGTGGGGAACACCTCCAGGATATATAGGTAACCCCTGAAATCTCGTTTGAAAGGTCCCTTATTCTGAGATACTAGGTCTTTATGCTCAGTGATATCTGGGGTATTATCCCGGGACTTCTGCTGAAAGAAATTTCTGACCTAGTCCCCGTATAATACTTTACGCTTGCTTGAAATATAGCTCACCCTCAGCTAAAAAATGATGAAACATTGAAAAATGCTAATCATGGCTGTTGAAACAAAAGATCCTCTAAAGGGGACACACCAAAAGTCGAAGCCGTCATCTCTCTGCGTATCGAAAGATCGACCTGAGCTCTCACGGCCCTCGTACTATAATTTATTCCCCTAACAGATATCATCTGTGGTATACTCACCTGTAAGACTGAATATTGGGATCTGGATACGGGAGTATATTCAAGTAGTGGGACACACGGATAAGTTTAAGTCTCTTAAAACAATTAACATCGTATCTCGGATCAATTGAACTTTGTGTGAAAATTTAAGTGGACAAATATACTGACAATCTAGGTGAATTGTTTAAAACTTAAAATGAAATAAAGCTTAACGGTGTTAGTGATATGTCTCAAAAAACTGATATGATCCTCTTACGCAAACTCACAAAAATATTGTTTGTAAACATTTTATTTCTGTTATATCAAAAATCCAAAAAGATTTTCAGTGTGTTTTAGCATAAATTTTGAAAAATTCAAAAAGATTTTAGACGACTGATGTTGGAAAGCTGATTTTCAAAATTCCGAGTGCTAAACATTACGAACAGGTTTGGTAAAGTGTGTTTTGAAAATGTGTGAAATGAAAATGATATATATTCAAGTGGTTCATCAGAAATTGACATGATAAATTTTTCTATTCAGGGTTGTGTCTTCAGGTGATTAGTGAAGTTTCTAAATTTGTTAAATGTTAAACTTTGAGAAACTTACTTTTGGGTAGAGAATATGCAGGTCAATCAGGTTACGATACCTGAACCTGTGAAAGCCAGACTACGATCCCAGCACAAGTTGAGGGGGAGTCTGTTAGAGAAAGAGAGTCTGAAGATGCTAGAGCTAGGAGCCAGAGATCCTGAAAGAGAATTGGAGATAGGATAGAGCCGGTTAGAGTGAAGGCAGCTCGAAGACTGATCAAGACTGAAGACTTAAAGATACGACATTGTCAAAGACTCGACAATTAAGACTCCGTCAACATCTGAGGGGGAGTCTGTTGGTGCAGTCATCTGTCGACTACGTCTTAATATCGAGTCTTGATCTCGTTGCGGGTCCGATCGGGTATGACATCACGAGTGACATCACCATGGTGACATCACAAGTGATGTCATGATACAAGAAATTGCTATTTGGTGATTGGACCATTAAAAAGGTCCAATGAAGTGAGTTTTTCTTGAAAGACAACATGAAAGTTCGTGAATATGGAATGTGTTAATTCTCATGAAAGTCAAGATGTCTGGACCGCTTATGTATCTTAATCAGGACCGCTCATACGTACTAGGCTGGTTCGCTCATAGGATAGTTTGTGGATCGCTTTTATGTCAAGTCTTCTGGACCGCTTTTATGGCATGTCACATAAGCGGACCAGAATTACTATAAATAGATACAATGTCATTTCATTTGTAACGATCAGGTCTTGTGATACCGAAGTGCTGCAGGTATTTCCTCTCACTGTAAACATTGTCAATCTAATATACAAGAGGTTTAAAGTACTTTTCAAGCTGTGTACACGTTCGTTTCTTAGTTTCCGCCTCTGAATCGTACGAGAGCTCTTCCAAACGACTCGTTTAGGTCGAAAACCGATCCTACAAGGTTTATATGAACTAATAACATAATTTAATATATTTTTTAAAATATGTAAATTGTATTTTGTATCATATTATCTCTTTGACTTTGTCATATTGTTATTATTTTTTTTAGGGTAAAAGCAAGCTTCATATGGATCTCGATAATATCGCCTATCATACGCGTTCAAACTTTCATAGCAAGAATGAGTGTGTTGACATTGATATGATGAAGCCGGCTAAAAACATTTATGTAAGTACACATTGTATAATGTTTTTTAATATAATTTATTCATGAAATCATTATAGTTCTTTTTAACTATTAAACTTATTTTATATATTTTTTATATTTAGGTTAAACCAAAGCGTAAGACTTGCAGATCCACCACTGCGTTGGCTGATGTTCACCCTAAACGTAAAGTCAAAAGGTCGAAAACCAATTCATTTTTAGAGTTCACCAAAGTTGCTGAAAGCAGACTCGTATACGTTCTCATATGGTTATAAACATTTTTATTTATTAAATGTCTACAAATTTTTTGTTTAATAAGTTTAATAATTAATCCGTTCTGTTCATTTCTCAGCGTTTACCTGTTGATGTTTCGTGTAATCTCTGTCTTTCTGTTGACAACTTGCGTGACGTTAGTATCTAGAACCTAAGGCTTGAGCTAATTGATATGAAAACAAGAGCCGAGAAGTCTGGTGATGGTTACAGGTATGGTTTTACCAAGTGGTCATCTTTCTTGAAATCAAATCACATCCGGTTCGGCGCCACTCTTTTCTTTAAGTACGTCAAGTCTTCGCAGCTTTTGATGTTGACCAAAGTTTTACACAAGACGACAAAGAAAAGAGGTCGTGCGTGACTGTTTAAAATTGTGGTTTTTTTGCTTGGTTTGGGATGAATAGTTTATGTGGTAGTTTTTTTTTTGTTTTTTGATCTTTGATGGGTATTAGTCAAGTATAGTTAGACGGTTATGTTGGTAGTTTGTAGTTGTTGTTGACATGCTTGAAGGTGGATAGTTGGATATGTTATCGGTTGAACTGTTGTTACTTAAACAAAGCTCTCTTGTGAAAAGTCTGACAAATATATATTAGTGTTGTTTTGAATGCATAACACAATTTTGGTATTACATTCCTTTTAAAAAATTTCTTCTTTATTTCCACATCAAAAAGTTGTTTTGGTTATGACATTGATTCCTACAATCAACCATCCGAACCTCAAAATATATTTGTACGATACCAAAAATTATGTTCTATGTATTTTTTATCTTAAAAAGAGTATTTTCACTGTTGATTTGTTATTTTTTAAAGTTGATTTTTACCTGGTAATTAAACTTCATAAAGTGGCAGTTAACATGTCATATACTATTTCTGCACCTATTCCAAACCGATACTGAAATAATGCTAATTGATTTATTTAATCTATTTTTATTTTCAATTACGTTTTTTAAATCTATATTATTTTATTTACATAATATATTTTTCTAAAATTTCATCTATGTCAAACCAAAAAGGAAACAGTAATAGTTGATTTACATATATAGATTTTGTGATTTTTTTCTATCGATTATTAAACAAAAATATGTTAAACATTATTTCAAATCATGTTTTTATATAATATTAAAGTATGATACTTAAATTGATTTGTTTACTAATTTACATTCATTTTTAGGTAATATGGAATATATCGATTATTAAACAAAAATATGTTAAACATTATTTCAAATCATGTTGTTATATAATATTAAAGTATGATACTTAAATTGATAGATGCTACTAATTTACATTCATTTTTAGGTAATATGGAATCTATCGATTATTAAACAAAAATATGGTCAACATTCATTTTTAGGTAATATGGAATCTAATTTTATATATCTCTCTCTATATATATAGAAAACTAGGTTATCACCCGCGAACTTCGCGGGTAAGAAAATTTACTTTATATTAATCGAACTATGTCAGGAACTTGTTTTATAATTGTTTTGAATTGAAAGTTGTAGTCATTAGGGTTGCGAAGAAACTTGTTTTATAATTGTTTTAAATTGAAAGTTGTAGTCATTAGGGTTGCGAGTATGGTCAGAAACTTTGGGCAAGAACCGGAGGCAAAAACTTGCCTCATTGAATGAGCCACGACACACAAAAAAAAACTTTTATTTATTGTAACAGATTATTAGAACTTTATTAATGTTGTGTCCGTTCTTTATTATAACACTTAACATGTACCAAAAACTATCATGAATTCTCCAAGGCTTTAACACTACCACCGTCACCAACCTTTGAAGCACACAAACACGATATATTTTGATATGCGCAATCACATTGGAGAGTATAGTTTTTACTGTGTAGAGTTTGATTATTACACTCAATTCCAAGATTGGTTATGCCGTAGACACGGTCCTCATTAATCAAACGATTGTCTAAATCATCTTCTTCATCTGAATTATCAGCATCAACATCAACAACATGTTCTTCTAAGATGTCTTGAACATTCTTGAGAGGTGCTTTAGTAGGTAGTACGTTTTGAAAGCAATTCGCATTAAAAGCATAGGGAAGTAAGATTATTCCATCACCTGACATAAAAGCAAAGAGCCAAAACCCCAAAACACATCTTTAGCTACTTTTGCCCATCCATTTGTGAAAAAGAAACCATTTGCAATCTTCCTAACAATTACCCTCCAGTCTAAAAAAGGACTTGCAGCAATAGTAATTTTGTGCTTGGGAACCTTGTTGTAAAATTGAAGCCCCGCAAAATAAGGCGGCAAATAGTGGAAACAAAATGGTATAGACTTCTCCAACATTAGTTACACCATGGACACATAAAAGATTTTTTTTTTTTAAAAAGCAATATGATATGCTATCATTTTAGTTATATAAGATCATAAATTGTAGCAAACAACAATAAATTACTTGTTTTTGCTGGTAACTAGATCCTTTATGAGGGATTCAATTGCAACCACATGAATGAAATCATAAGTTCGAGGATAACTTGAGAAAGGTTCACACCTAGAGACATCACAAAATAATGATATAAAGTTGTGCAAATATTGAAAAACGAATATAATAGTTTTAAAGCAAAATCAAACTATAAGAAAATTACCAATCATGAAAAACACCAATAAGCCCTATCATAAATGACACCCAAAGTTGAAGGCTTGCGGTATGCAACAACAATCATCACCCACAACGGATGGATCAATCACATTTCTTATTGCAGGAGTCCCCAGTTTTAAGTTTAATGGATTCTTATAGTGAAAAATCATTATTTCCCAATGGCGTGTGGTGGCATCAAACATGTCATTTCTGTTTTTAAACAATGCGGCCCGTGATGGAGCTTGTTTTAGTCATTCTAGCCACTTTAGAATCGCACCAACAGCAATTTCTCCGTCTGTGGATTGGCTCACACATTTTTTCAGTTTCACATACCTGCCATCATTAACAATATAGTCTCAGTGGGTCAAATAAAAAAATAAAAAAAGTTTAGCTGCATTTACAATAAAAAGCTCAATTAAACTTGTTCAAATTCATCTTTAGGCGGACTCAATTTTGGTTAGAGTCCTTAAAATCAGAGTTAAACACGCCTTTATACGTCATGCCATTCCGTAATTTCAATCTTTGCTTCACTATATCCATCAGCCAATCGCCCCAATTCCATGGTAATGTACAACCACCTTCGGACTGTTGACTGAAAAGTGACATGTTCCCCTTCAGAAGTGAAATCGTAACTGTCAAAAAGATTTCTTTACAAACCAAATGATTAAAACATGATTACCTTTTCCTTAGTTGCTCCCTCTCGTTTTGTTCATGTCTTTTTCTGGTGGCGAAAGTTCGAAGTTTCACATAATTTAGAGATGTAGGAAGTAATTGTACTGAACAAACCCGAGGACCCTAATCTAAATTTAATAATGGAATAAAATCCTCCACTTTAAATTTCATCATCCAAATCCAATTATTTAAATACAAAATCACGAAGACTGAGATAATATCTCATGACTGGAACCACCATACCTGTTCCTACTCAAAAAAAGTTTACCTTAAAGGGGAACAGGTCAAATGGGTCCAGCAGGCTACAAATCACCCAAAGTCTGGTTTAGTTGTATAGAAGCTCCTAAACTGTTTTACTTGAAACATTATATATTAATGTAAAAACATGGTTTTAGTAATCATAACTAACACATTGATTATTTGCGAGTCAACACGATGCAGCCTGTTTTGACCCATTTTAGATGTTTGACTCACTTTTTTCAGTTTAACATACCTGGCATCATTAACAATATACTATCTCAAACGGGTCAGATTAAAAAAAAAGTAAAATGTCATTTTCATCCGTGAGGCTTGGCCAGTTTTGCGACTTCATCCAAAGGTTTGTTTTTTCGCGGATGGAGTTAACATTTTGGATCCAGATGCGGAAACACAAACCTTTAGACGGAAGTTGCAAAACTGGCCAAAACTCAGGGACGAAAATGGGATTTTAATAATAAAAAAAAGTTTACCCAAAGTATAATTAACTGAAACTATCTCTAACCTTTTATGATTGTATCAATTTAAATGATTAAATATTTTTCAACTTATGTAGGCACATTTACATTCATACTATTAATTTAAAGTTAAACTACACATATCCATCATCTAAAAGCCACAAATAAGTTTTCTTTTCACATAATCACATTAGAGTTCACATAAATATTACCATTGATTCTGTTATAGCTGCAGAACAAAAAGAATAAACATATCTATACAAAATATAAAAAGGAAAACATAACCCTAAAACCCGTTTGTTATAAACCACATATCGACGAACTGAATCACCCAACATGTAAAAAATGCAAAACACCTGTGTAAATTGAAAAGCAAAGAGCATCAACAGAGATGAACTGATTATGGTATTTTAATAATTTATTAAGCATGAACTTTGTTGGCTTAATCCAAAGGCTTTTCAGTTCATGCAATACAAAAAGTTTGAATTAAAAATAGATCATATAAAATTTACACATAATCTATTATTCACATAAAACTTTCAAACAAACAATACAAATTTTATGTTTGTTGTTGAAAGGGCATGTGGTGGAAGGATGACGCAGAGACATCAAATGTAATTATCAATTAAACATCAAACGTAGTTCATTTACCTCACAATTGAGTCCCAGTTTTCATGATATGAGGTAAATTTCCAATAGTCCATGTTTACAGAATGGATTATATTTTTATCATAAATAGATAAAATCATATAAATTGGCTAAAATAAGAGCTGGTGAAACGGGATGAAAAGAGCAAACAATTTTATTTAATAATTAGTATTTAATTTACATATAAAATTACATTATTGTACTATTGATTTAATGTTAACTAATAGCATTCATCGGAGCTGAAGAACAACAGGGAAATCAATGAACAAAACACCTTTCCTTGCATCCTAAAAGTTCATGTTCATGTTTCATAGAATTAGATTAATATCTTCAAATTTCTCACAAAGAACCCTATTGAGTTCTTGAACATCATGCTGTATAAAAGAATCATATGCATCCCAACCAAAAGATTTGGTCAACTTTTTATGTGGCTACACTTGTGTCACTGTAAGATAACTTTGTAAAGCCATAGGAATGCTCCCAGACGACATATAGTTTTCAGTTGTGACCATGTGATCACACAACCTTCTTGATGTGAAAATAACATCTTCAGGTTGGGCCTTTTGTTCATTAGTTTCTGCCAAATTCAACACGAAATCTGCATATGCTACAATGCCATATCCACCAAAGGATGTCAGTCACAAATGAATAAAAGATAACTAATTAGCTATCAAGATGACATTAATTTTTTTTGACCTGTTTGGGATATAAGTCAATCCAAATTAACCCAGAAGTAAAATTTCTTATTATCTACTTGATAATTGAGAAGAAAGAATATACCCTTTAAGCAAACTCACGGTTCCTTTCTATGCATTGCTCTTAAAAAGTGTGAGCCCTCCGAAGCGTTTAGATCCCAAATGCCAAGATGCGAGGCGAGAGCTTCACATACATGAGGCGATCAAAACATACAAAAAAGATTACCTTTAAGAATAACTTAATTATTAAACATTGAGCCAAACTGCCAAAAGCATCACCACGGCAAATAAACATAATATCAACCGTCTCTAAGTAAACACATAACTAACATAGAAATGTATGCATACCTACATAGACACACTTGTGCAGCGACTAATCGTTCTATTGCAATTGAATGGACCATTACCATATTTTAAAGCATCTTGGGCGTTTTTTGAAGGTATGCCAAAGGGTCCTCAAACCTCTTTTTACTTGGATAGACCGAGCACTCTAGCATTCGATCTGTCAATCAAGATCAGCTGCGTCAAACTTCTCAATTTATTCTTTGATATGGCATCTCTTCCATATACAACATCACCAGGTTGCCGATACATGCTAATTGCTTAACACTCTTAAAAGTTTCAAATCACCTGACTTAAAAAGTCAAAGTCTTAATCAAAATACCTTTTTTTACATTTTCTCAATTCTCATAAAAAATAGAAAGCAAAATTACTAAAAATAAGTGGTCCATCAATAATTTCACAAACCTTAAAATAATATATTAAAAAACCAACAAATTTTCTTTAGCATCAACAACATCTTTAATTTCACACAATTAATCACACACAAACATCCTAACAAAATATTGAACAAACTATCTGAATCATCACATAGCAAGTAAAATAGTTCACAAATACCATAAAACTCACATAATCAACGGGAAGCGCATATTATCAAGCTTCACCACCATATTTGTACAAAAACGAATACAAAAACCGTAAATAAAACAACACACCTGATAGAGGTCAGTTGTACGCAACTTTTAGTGAAAAACTATGGCGGTTCTTGCAACGTTCACTGTCTCGATGATGTTATTAATCGAACTCATATTCACACAGATCTAGATACAAACGATTAACTGATTCTATAGGTTTATAATCAGAAATGCAAGAAAAAAATGGAAGAACATATCACATCATATCATCACGTACATAAAGTAATGAAGATAATTGATTATTAAAGATGGCGATGATTTCATAGTTTATATTGCTCAGTGTGTAAGGTAACAGAGTTTCTCACCCATAGCTACCCAAATTTGCTCCTATATCAAGTCAACTGACGACATCATTTCCATCACAGGATGCTCGACCATTATTCTAAAAAAGAAGAAAAGGAATTGTCAAAATACTTGTAATTAATAAGATGGAATTTACAATTAGGTAATTCAACTGACGATATCATTTCTGTCACAGGATGTTCGACCATTATTCTGAAAAAGAAAAAAAGGAATTTTCAAAATACTTGTAATTAATAAGATGGAATTTACAATTAGGTAATTCTACATATCATATGTTTATTACAACGTGTATTCACTGGTTAAAAAGTAGGATAGTATTCACCAGCGAATTACATACCCGATCAATATCTGGATTCTTAACCCACAATGGTATCTCATGAAGCATATGTTGTAGAGTTTCGGAGGCTTGTCCGACCAATTCAATCTCAGGAAGCTTCTGGCTCGCATCCACTTTAGGCACACCTAATGCAAATGAATCTCAATAAAGTGCATATACACATTGCACAAAAAATCACATCTTCAAGATAAGTCTTTTCAATAAAGTTATAAATACCCTTTCAAGATTCACACTAAAACAATCCATGAGAATAAAATAAATTAAAAAGAGTAAAAGAACCTAAAAAGATACGAACAACCAATTGCACCATTAACATAATCAAAACCACAAAATAATTTCCAAAAAAACCAACATTTCATCATCCAAAACTCAAAACTAATCATTCATCTTCGTGAATTTGAACATAAAACATATTCCTTAACCTTAAGTCGATCTAACCAAATTAAATAAAAACATATACCCGTCTTATATTGTATTTGACATGATTCCTGAAACTCCATCTTCTACTCTTAATTCCCTGAAAATAGCATCAAAGTAACGAATAAAATAACACCACACCATATCTATTCGAAGTATCATCTATTTAAAATAAGTTGTTGTCTTCCTTCTATCTGCCGCCTTTGATTTACAAAATAACCAGGACCTATTGTATTCCCTATAATATTTGATGAACACCAGACATGTTTTGAATGTTCCGCAAGTTCGAATTCCGACCGGCAACATTTACCATTGATGACTGGATCTGGTTCGATGAACACCAGACCTGTTGTAAACCATCGCTGCCAGGTGGCAATGCGGATGCCTGTATCTGGTTCGATGCCAGCAACCACATCACAATACCTTCATAAATTTCATTCACGATGAACATATATGAACAATAAAGACCCTAAATAAGAACGGATAAAAAAGCAAACCTTTAACCACACGAAGGATCGATGGACTGGATCTGATGATTTTATTCGCAGTCAGGGTTTCAGAAGGAGCACGGTGCAATGCCGTGAGAGCAGTTAGGGTTTCAGTAAGAGCACTTGTATAAGGATTGAATGGCGTGAGAAGGAAGAATAAGAAAAAAAAGAATATAAAGTACCCAAAGTCCGACCCGAATTATTCCGGATCCCGCGTCCAAAGAAGAGTTGGTTACATAATAGTGAATTTAGATGGATTCCCTCCAAAATCACCATATACCTACACCATAACATGCCACATCAGCAAAATGGCTCCACCATTCAAAGACAAATGGACCAAATCATCTCATTTATTAATATATATAGATATGTAAAATATATAAAATTATAATAATTGTAATTAATATTTAATTTTGTTAAGTAAACTCGATTTTTTTAATGAATATGATTAGTGAGGATGATTATACACTTTCTATTTTTATAAATTTGTATTTATGTTAATTGGTTTTATCTAATTATAAATTATACAGTTTCCTTAATTATTGTATTTTATAAAGGAGGTTTATTTTGATTAGAAATATTCATAATATATTACTAAAAATATTATGTTTTATAATTTTATGTAAATAGATCGTTTGTTATTCAATCATTATTCAATTTCAAAAAAAACATCTCTTTGGTTAACGTTCATTGAATAGGTGAACTATGTTTTCTTTTGAAGTCACTTTTTTTCCACAGTCTATTAATTTATTTGTTGTCTACGTAGCTACAATGAAAAACGAAGGTCACATCACCTAGCTGAACGATATCGATGCTCTTAGTACAAACTACACTATCAAGGTGAAAATTGTTAGTTTGTGGAGTAAGAAGATGAGAGGTAATGAAAGAGAGACGTATCGAATTGATATGATACTGATGGATGAAATGGTAAATTATTGATTTAATTTTTTTTCTTATTTGCATTATGTTTCTTACATATTTATAATACCATAAATCCTTTTTGTTTTAATTATAATGATTTTGATTGGATTTTAACATATTCTTTGCATGTTATTCTTTATTTACCCACAGGGTACCAAGATTCAAGCTTCTTGCTTGCATAAGCTATTTTCAAAGTTTGAGAGACATCCTAATGTTGATGAATGCCTTATCATAAAACGGCCATCTCTTGCTGCGAACACTGAATCGTTCAAGATTATTCCTAACAATCAGAAGCTATCTTTTTACTATCATACGTTTGTGGAAAAGTGCACTAAATGGGAAGGTCCGCAGAGTTTTCAATTATGTTGATTTTAATGATGTTCTCTCACAGAAAATAAAAGAGGGTACGACAGTAGGTATGTTAATTTTATTTACAAACTTTATATACCATACTATTTGTTTGCGGTTTTTATAGTTTTTTTTATGTTGTTAGATATGCTGACATGTATTTTTATTTTTTTTTTGTTAGATTTCATTGGTTATGTTGTTGTTTGTTATAAGATCGAGGAGACTAACAAAAAGGATGGTAGTAAAGGGAAACGCCTCAATCTTAAGCTTCAAGATCTTGAGTAATATATTTTATAAATTGTGTTTATTTTTCTTTCCATATTTTGCTTTAAATTTTACAAAATGTTGTTAAACTTATATTTTTTTCTTATATTCTATTGTAGAGATGTTCAGATCATTTTAACTCTTTGGGATGATTACGCTAAGGACATGTATTCTTACATGGTTAATGAAAAGCGTGAAGCACATGTTGTCGTTGTTGTCCATTTTGGTGTTGTTAAGACATACAAAGGTATTTTACTCATAGCAAAATTTATACCATACAATATATATAGATGTTCTTACTTTATATATATTTGATTTATTGTTTAATTTATTTTTACCTAAAAATAGGTAAATGGGGCATTTCTAATAACTTTGATGGTTCACGACTTTTCATTAATGACAATTTTGATGAGATGCTAGCGTTCAAGCAAAAGTGAGTCTTATTATTTAATTATATTTTTAAAAAATTTTCAACTTTACGTATTGGTTGTATTTTTTCTTAATTAAACATTAGAGTTTATTCAAACTGTTTTGTAGGTTTCTTTCAAAACTTGTTGCTTCAACTGAGTCAAGTAGCCATGCTGGGTCATATATGATGTGTTCTGTGGAAGATGAATTTTTAAACAACGATGTTTTTTAACCAATTGCTTATCTTGGCTCAATCATAGAGGTTTTCCTTAACATTTGATGTTTTATATTTCAAATTTTTACAAAATTTTAATGAATTTTTTGTTCTTTTATTATATAAACAGCCAAAGAAAGTGGTTGTTGTTGGAACTACCGTATAATCATTTCAGATAAGATGTGGTATTATGATGGGTGTAACTATTGCAAGTCCAAAGTTGAGCAAAAGTTTGAAACCTATGATAAGGATGATGGAACAAGTGATGTTAGAGATGAGAAGTTGTATCAATGTTCTAACAAGGATTGTAATGGAAAAGAAGTTTTCCCGCTGTCCAGGTAAAGTGTTTGTTATTCATAATTCTAATTATTGTTCATTCAACAATGTAGGTCGTTTATATTATGTATTCGTGTATGTTTGTTAATTATTTAAATACTATTTTAAAGGTTTAAAATACCTATTCGGGTTCAAGATTCAACCGGTACGGTGACACTTACAGTGTTTGACCATGAGGCGTTGAAGTTTGTTGGGAAAACTGCAAAGGAACTTATAGAAATTCAGGACGATGTTATATTTACTACTACTTTATATTTAATTAAATTAAATTTTTATATATTTATTCTAACCACACATTATATTTTTTTAAATATAGTTACTGAAGACAAATGAGATTCCAAGAGAATATCTAGTTGAATTTGAACGTTGGTTAACCTAAAGTGTGCTTTCGTGATCAAAGTAACAGACTTTAATATTGTCAATGCTGTGGAGAATTATGGAATATCAGTTGTTAGCACTGATGATGACATCTTGGATAAGCTCAACAAAAAATTTAAAATTGACCAAGTAAGTGATTGTTTTATTAATATATATTTGCACTTTCAAAACCGTTTAAAATATGCTGAACTAATTGTCTCTTGCTTTCCATTTTTTTACAGCTTGATGTCTCTGATTCTTTTGGTATGAGTCAGTCTGAGTTCCAAACAGCTGGTGGTGAATGCTCTAAGGTATAATTTAAAAAATAAACTTATACATACTTTTAATAGTTGTGTTATTATAAATTGTTTATTTTTTAAGGATGCTTATTCTTACACTGGGGATAACACCACACCTAATTCAAAGGATTACGTGGGTGACTTGAAGCAATCATCTTCTGATATGAAGCGTAACCTTTATGATGTTTATTTGATTGAAGGGGATTTGGGTCATCAGCAAGTAAGCCTCGCATGTGTGTTGACAAGAATGATCTTGACGAAGATGTAAGCAAGAATTGATAAAGGAGATATGGCAAATGGTCGTTATAATAAAAAAACAATTTATTTGTTATTTGACTATTGGAATTTTGTTTTGTTGTTTTGACTTTTTGATGTTTCAAGACATTTTATGGTTTGCCTATATATTATGACATTTTAAGTTATCCTATAATATTTTTGGTTGGGAATCATGTTTGGTTATATTCCTTATTTTATGAGACTACATTTATTAGTTATTTTTTGTAATGTAATCATGCGATAATATAAAAATAAAAAAATAAAAAATTAAATATTACTTTTGACCTTGCTTAATTACTTTTCATGAACTGAACATTAACCAGTTGTGGGTAAATATTATTTACTATTCAGATACATTTCTAAAGTTATTTTAAGAAATATCGTAATTATGTCATTTTTTACTATTCAGTTACATTTCTAAAATTATTTTTAGAAATATCATAATTTTAGCAATTCGAATTTAGTGATCACATATTATCTTTAATTTTCGAAACTAATAAATATAAGTTTGTTTCCACATTTCAGGCCATTAATTTGATTGCAATTGATTTTAGTAGTCTTTATTATTAATTCCATAAATAACTTATAGCTTGTGTTTATAAATACAAATACTTCACACACTTTCTTACATCTTCAAGGTTATTTGAATTTGCATTCTTAACTTTCTTCTACGGTGGAAGAAATTTTTTTCATCACTCTTTACATTTCCAGTAAGTTTTTATGTAATTCGTTATAATTTTATTTATTCACATGTTTGTTTTTCATCGTAAAGCTATTTGTTTTTGTTGTAGTTCTTTGTGGTGGTTAAAAAATGCATAATAGGTTGGAACAAGTTACTTCATCTTCTTCTGAACGTCCACACCCTGTCTTGGCTAATTATTGTAAGTGTTTTTTTTATCTCAAACATTGTAAATATTAATGAATTTGTTTTTTCGAAAACGTTTTATGTTTAACAACTCCGTCGTCCTGCATTAAGAACGGTAATTCAATATTGTTCTAAATTCTATATTTCTTTCTACTTCTTTAAACTAATATTTGTCTGATTTTCAAATTTTTTTACTCCTTTTATTACCTCTTTACTTTTTTTTTCATTGTAGTTGACGAAGCTAAGTATAGACGTTTGTTAAGAAAACTGTATCTTGATAATAAGAAATCAAAATCAAAATATACCTCGGCACTTCCGGATTATTTTGTTAGAGGTAAATTTTCTATCATTTTGCTAAGCATATACGTATTTAATATAACTACTGTATGATATCTAAACTTTACTGTTACATATGTAAAATTTTATTCCTTTTTCTATTTTAATATTACAGCTGTCGAGGCTAAACACAAGCGCAAGTTAAGAAAACTATACCTTGATAATAAGAGATCAAGGATTACTAGAAAATTCATTTCTAAAAGTGGTGGTTCAACGTCTTCATCATCAACACAATTGAATTTAAATAACAAAGAGAATTTAACTCCCAATTTGTCAATCAGAACTTATCCTATGCAATCTTCAACTGTTATACCGATAAGTAAGTTTACTTTTATGTTAGATAATGTTACGAATTTTTCATTATTAATTTAGTTCGTATAAGTTCAGTTCGGTTATATTTCTTTTGATATAATGATTGTTTATATTTTATCAGGGAATCGTTTAAATTCCTCCATTAACGTAAGATCTTCCATTGTAACACCTTCTACTTTGAAGAAGAACGGAAATGTACTACAAGATCACTATACAACACCCAACCGTACACCGTTTGCAAACAGAGAAAAAATAATATCATGTTTGTAAACCAAAAACAAGCTGTGACTACTTCGTGATGTTTCACATTTTGTTTGGCTGTTAATACATAAAAGATGTCAACAAATTATTTTTTAAATACTTATTTGTATTATCATATTTGTGTTTTTTTGGATTAGGAAATAATTTTAATTCTTCGAGGAATGAGACTTATTCATCTGGAGCATTTTCAAATCAGAATAGGAAGACAAATGTTTTGCAAGATTCTTCTACATCAACACGACGTACCACGAGGGCAAACAAAGAAAACATAACACCAGCTTCGTGTATCACAAACATACGTTCACAAGTTCCAAGTGTACCACATTTTTCTAATGCTATGTCTTCTTTGAATCGTATATCTCCTGGTAAATTTTATAATTAAATTGTTACATATATTTTTAATTGTTTAATTCATATACTTAACGAAAATTTCTTTTTTCTTTGTTTTACAGATAATATTGCAAGCTCATCGACTTTACCATTGAATGACTGCTATTCTATTACTCCCAGAATAAAGAATAAATGTAACACAGCCTCTTCGACCTCGGATTTATCTTCGCTAAAAAAGATGTCTTCTGGAAAGCGTAGACTTATTCAAAAACCAATTGAAATAGAACCCATACCAATGGCTGCTCTTGATTCTAATGATGAAAATCATGTTCACGAGGTTGTGGTAGACGCCACCAAAGGCGTATCTAAAGGTAACTATCATAATGTTATTCATTGTTGTTTCATATTTTATTTTACCTACTTAATTATTCAATTTGTGTTAAATGTTCAGATTACCTTGACCATGGTGACCAATCTCTTACGTGTGGTTTATGCTTTGCAAAGTTATGGCCAACCGAAGGTGGAAAGGGTCGCATTACACTTCAAAAGCAAACATATAGCTTATGTTTTGGATATGGTAAAGTTGACTTTCCTGAATATAAGGATTCTGATCCATCTTATCAGATGCTTTTTCGTTGTTTAGATTCAGAAAGCAAGTTTTTCTTAAAGAACATAAGATGTTACAATTCTATGTTTTCCTTTACTTCAATGGGAGGAAAAGTAGATACTAAAATAAACAAAGGTAATGCTCCATTTTTTTATAGAATCAGCGATCAGAATGCACATAGTATGGGTAGTCTTCTTCCTAAGCACGGAGACCAGCCAAAATTTTCACAGCTTTATATCTATGATACTGAGAATGAGCTTTCTAATAGAGAGTTGTTATTTGGGAATGTATTTTTTTGTTACGTATCTTAATATTACGTTACAACATAAAATACTATTTTTTTCATTTCAATGTTTAAAACTGTAATTAAAAATGTATCATTTTCTTACAGTGATTCTACAAGCAAAGCATCTTTAAGGGCAAAGGAAGTTGATGTTAAATTTATAAAGTATCTTACCAACATGTTAGATTCTCAAAATATGTTGGTAAAAACTTACAGGATGGTACGAGACCATCTCCATAAGAATCCTAATGTTTCCCTTAAGCTTCGGATAATCTCACAGAGAGATCGGGACGGTAGGACTTACAATTTACCTACGTGTTCCGAAGTTGCTGCTTTAATAGTTGATGAACCTGATCTCAAGATAGATGGTTGTGATATTATTGTCGAAAAGCATTCAGGAGTCCTTAAGCGTATTAGCGAGTTACATCCTTCTTACCTTGCTCTACAGTATCCAATTCTTTTTCCGTACGAAGACGATGGCTATAGGATTAACATTCCTCATAGGGATTTTGGTCCTAACACAAAGAAGACAAGACCAAGTTGTACAATGAGTGAGTTTTTTTCTTATAGAATTCAGGATAGGCAGAACAAGTTTTCTCTAATTCTTAATGCAAGAAGGTTGTTTCAGCAGTTTTTAGTCGATGCCTATACAATAATTGAAAGTGAGAGGCTAAACTACATACGTTTTCAGCAAATAAAACTAAGATCTGAGTCGCTTAACAGTCTTAAAAATGTTCAAGAGGTTGGTCAGAGTGATTTGAGTCATACAGGACAACCTGTTATATTACCATCATCGTTTACTGGTGGTTCTTGCTACATGATGCAAAACTACTTGGATGCTATGGCGTTATATAGGACGTATGGGTATCCTGATTTCTTTATCACAATCACATGTAATCCGAAATGGCCTGAAATTGTAAGGTTTATTGGTGACTCATCAATTAAGCCAGAAGACAGACCTGACATACTTTGTCGATTGTTTAAGATGAAACTTGATGAACTGATAAAAGATATGAAGCAAAAAAAATTATTTGGAGATATTAATGCAGGTATGTCAATGTTGTTTATTTACACCCACTTTCAATTTATACAATTTTTTGGTCTTCCCATACATTTTATTTACTATCTTTTACTAATAGTTAGTATTCTTTTTTTTTTCTGTAGTTGTGTACACTGTTGAGTTTCAAAAGCGTGGTTTGCCACATGCGCATATTTGCTTATTTATGAAAGATGATCATAAGCTTCCTACAGTTGAACACATTGATCCCTTTATCTCAGCTGAAATTCCTGATAAAAACGAGGATCCTGAATTGTATTCTCTTGTGAGTGACTTTATGATTCATTGTCCTTGCGGACATGCCAACATGAAATGTCCATGCATGGTTGGGAACCGTTGTTCTAAGAATTTTCCAAAGAGGTTTTTGGAATCTACTTCCATTGATTCTGATGGATTTCCCATTTATAGGAGAAGAGATTTTGGTCACACAGTTGTGAAGAAGGGTGTTACGTTGGACAATAGGAGTGTAGTTCCATACAACAAAAGGCTTCTTAAAAGATATCAGGCGCACATCAACGTGGAGTGGTGCAATCAGGCTGGTTCAATTAAGTATTTGTTTAAATACATTAATAAAGGACCTGATAGAGCCACTGTTGTTGTTTTTGAATCAGGCAGAGGTCCCGATGAGGAGATCCCAAAAGATGAAATTAAAGAATATTACGAAGCTAGATATGTTTCCGCATGTGAAGCCAGCTGGAGAATATTTGCCAATGATGTTCATTATAGGTATCCTTCTGTTATGAGATTACCCTTTCATCTTCCAGGACAACAAAATGTTGTATTTAGTGGTGATGACGATATTGAGGATGTCCTAAACAAACCTCAAGTAAATTACTCAATTTTCTTAGAATGGATGAAGATGAACAATTCTAAGCCTGAAGCAAGAAAACTTACTTATGTTGAGTTTCCTTCAAAATATGTGTGGAAGTTAAAAGATCGTTGCTGGCAGCCACGCCAAAATTATGTTGTTATTGGGAGAATTTATTCTGCGTCTCCTTCTTTTGGTGAGGCTTATTACCTAAGAATTCTTCTTACTAAGGTTAAAGGACCATGATCATTTGAAGAAATCAGAACATATGATGGTGTTGTTTATCCTACTTTTACGGATGCGTGTTATGCACGTGGCCTTTTAGATGATGACAATGAATATATCGGGTGTATTAAAGAAGCCAGTTTCAGTGGAAACGGTCATTATCTACGTTCTTTGTTTGGAACACTACTATTGTCTAATACGCTTTCAAGACCTGAAGTTGTTTGGGAGAAAACGTGGGAGGTATTGTCCAAGGACATTTTATACAATATGCGGAAAGATACTGGCATTAGGGGTATGTTTTTCAGCCTTCTGGTATATTTTGTGATGTTCTTCTTACAAATTGTTTCGTTATAATAAATATGTTTCGTTTTCATTGTAGGATTCGTTGTTTCAGACGAACGTTTAAAGAATATAACGTTGTCCAAAATCGAAAAATTTCTTCTTCGTAATGGATCCAGCTTGCACAGGTTCCCACCAATGCCTTATCCTGATGATGACTCTCTAATGTACGAGAGCAACCGTCTGATAAACGAGGAGCTATCTTTTGACACGGATGAACTTAGGGCTGAGTTCAATAATCTTCATAGCTCTTTAAACGATGATCAAAGAGCAGTGTATAATGAAATTATGGATGTTGTTCAAAGTGGGAATGGTGGTGTGTTTTTTGTGTACGGTTATGGTGGTACAGGTAAGACCTTTTTGTGGAAAACTTTAGGTGCTTCCATTAGATGCAATGGACACATTGTTATTAATGTTGCTTCAAGTGGTATTGCATCTTTGTTGTTATCACGAGGTCGTACCGCTCACTCATGATTTCATATTCCAATTAATCTCAATGAAGATTCGGTATGCCATATCAAGCCTAATACTGAAATCGCTAATCTTCTAAACGAAGCCAAGTTGATTATTTGGGATGAAGCACCGATGGTACACAAACATGCTTTCGAGGCTCTTGATCGTACAATGAAGGATGTTTTGAGTGTGTGTGATTCACGAAATTCAGAACTTCCATTTGGTGGAAAATCTATTGTCTTTGGTGGTGACTTTCGACAAATCCTACCTGTTGTACAAAATGGAAGCAGGCAAGAAATCGTACACGCCTGTTTATGTCCATCACACATCTGGTCGAGTTGCAAGGTGTTAAAATTGACAACGAACATGCATTTTCTGTTGGATCCAGTAGCTTAAACATCGAGGAGATAAACGAATTTGGTAAATGGCTTCTTCAGATCGGCGAAGGCAATGTTGGTGATTCTAACGATGGTGATGCAAATATTGAAATACCTAATCATCTTTTAATAACTGATGAAAATGATCCAATTCAAGGTTTGATTGACTTTGTATATCCTTCAATTCTTCAGCGTTTTAAAGACCGTGACTACTTTTCAGAGAGAGCTATACTCGCTCCTAAGAATGAAGTTGTTCATGAGATAAATGATCGTTTGCTTTCATTGTTTCCCGGTGAAGAAGTAGAGTATCTTAGCTCTGATAGTTTATGCCCGAATGAGGAAATTAACGATCCGTTACATCAAGATTTATATAATCCAGATGTGTTAAACAGTGTGAAAGTTTCAGGATTACCAAATCATAGATTGGTATTAAAATTGGGCGTTCTGGTCATGCTTTTGAGGAATTTTGATCAGCAAAACGGTCTGTGTAATGGTACGCGTCTTCAAATCACACGTCTTGGTAAACGTGTTATCGAGGCTGAGATATTATCGGGAAGTAATGTTGGTTCAAGAACTTACATCCCAAGAATTAGCATGATACCATCTGACAAGAAAATACCCTTCAAGTTTCAACGAAGGCAGTTTCCAATAACCGTATGTTTTGCGATGACTATTAACAAAAATCAAGGACAATCTCTATCGAGAGTTGGTCTATACCTGAGAGACCCCGTGTTCTCACATGGTCAGCTTTATGTTGCGTTGTCAAGAGTAAAGACCAAAGATGGTGTTAAGGTTTTAATATTTGACAAAGATGGGAGGCCGACAAATAAAACTGCAAACGTTGTTTACAAAGAAATGTTCGGGAAATTGTAGTTTAAACTTTTGTTATGAGGTTGATTTATCCAAACATCATTGTTTTGCTAAATTATGTTGCTGATAATTCAATTTTTGTTTCATATATATATGTTATCATTCTTCTTTTTGCTAATTTTCATGTTAATAATATATAATTTTATTATTTAAATATCCAACCCGTAAGTATTCACGCGTGATAAACAAATTACTATATAGTTAATGGTTATATATAATATAGTGTTACTATTAACAACTTTATCTTATTTATATAAATTTAGTAAAAAAATTGATAACATTAATACATATAATTTAAACAATAATTACCAGGATACTACTTTTATTATATATGTAATAATAATAATTACACGCTTTCTTAAAATTACATAAACATTTACAACATAAAGTTATTGTTAAATTGTTCTTATTTTCGTCACTTTCTAAAATATAGGGGGTCTATATGTATTTTTTAAGAGTGACGGTTGTAATTAATAGAGGTGTATCATTACGTTACATACCAACATATACCATCATCTCATCTTTCAAATCATCACAAGGAGGAAGTTCATCGGCGACGGTTTCTAGGGCTCGGAAATTCGCCGGAATCATCCTCCGATAGCTTGCCGCCGCCGGTTTCTTAGACGGAATCCTTATTAACTGGTAATAACATTTAATCGCCGTTAGGTTTTTCATTATTTTTGTTTTAATCGCTTCCATTACATTGATTGTAGACCAATCGTTGAAATCTAAATCGGTTATACTCTTCTGTTAGTAAGATTGACTCTTTAATTGTTTAAAATTTAGTTTTTTTAGTTTATGTTTATTATGCTATGTTCAACGTGTGTTTTTACCAATCGTAATGTAGTCATAAACGGAGAATGATGATTCGATATTTAATGATTCAGTTAAAATGTTTTAGATACAGTTATAAGAACTGTTAAATTCCGAACCATTAAATTTAGTTATAAGAACTCTACGGTTATATAAAGATTAGATTTGTGAACCATTTAAGTTCGGTTTTTGCATTATGTGAATCTTCATTATGTGCAGTAGAATCAGTATTCTCTCCGTAGTGTTAGTTACGTATATTGTAAGTATTAATTTTTAGTAAAGATTGATAATGTGATATTTTTGTTTTTCGAAATCAATGTTCTTACCATATTTATTGTTTCAGGTTTGATAATGTATTGTTCGTTTGTAAAGTTTCTTCAGAACCCGGCATCATTTAGTATAGTAAGCATTGTTTATGTTACCTAAAATTCATTTTTTTAGTATTATTGTTTAGGATTTTTTATGTTTAAAAGTTATAATACTAAATATACTAAATATTTATATATATACAAGATGTACCTATTTCCTTTGTTAAGCAAGTCTATGGAGAGACTTGGGAAGATAAGAAGCTGCATGTCTATCATGCCAGTGGGAAAAAATGGGTAGTAAGACTCAAATGAGTAAATTCTATGCCAGTGTTAACTGACGGATGGCAAATAGTAGCTTCAGGCCTTAATCTTCAAAAGGATTGTTTGCTCACCTTTCTTCCATTATCACAATTTGGTCTCATGTTAATGGCGTTTGTGGTGAATCTTATTTCACAATTAATCGTTATCTAAAATTGGGTGTTACGGTACGGAATCTCTTTTTATTTTCATTACATTTTATCGTTAACAGGTTTTTCACACTTTATCACCTAACTTAGAATCTTAAATTATATGTATTATGTTTCATCTTATGTAGATCATTGAAGATGCTTTTGTTCAAGAATTTTTGGAGACAACCCACCAACTGGCGCATATGAATTATCTTATAAGGGTTCTTCGTGGACTGTGTCCATAAGTAAGCTTCGTTCAAGTTATGTATTCTCTCAAGGATGGCCTGAAGTTTGCAACGATCTTGGCATACAAGAAGATGATTTACTGGTATTCGAAAAACTGGATGATGTTTTATTTGGCTTAACGGTTTATCGAAACGAGATAGAGATAAGGTTGAGCAAGAAAGTTGAATCCGATGAAGATGATGTGTTTCAAATATATAAGGCAGATTACTATGAAACGCTTTTGAAGGTGTGTATCTATTAAGTATTACATTTTATATCCATTTTTACCCATATTTTATTTGTTTTCCAACTGATCTTTTCCAGGACATAGAGGAGGATGATAACATTTATATTCCTGACAAAAATCCATCTTTCAGTAAGGTACTTAATTAAGTATATCCAAACAATAGTGCTTTTTAGATTCATTTAAATTTACTGATTTAAAAGGTTTTTATACCAATTTAAACTATTTTTTAAAACCATTTTTTGCTTTTCTTTCGCTGCCGGTTGTGGGAATTGTTGCCTTGATTATGTTGCCTTGATGATTGTGGTTGTTATTTATGTAATACTTGCTTATACATGTTCCTTAATATTGATTGCAATTCCGATTAAACACATTTGCGATGTTTAAGTATCTAATGGTTTTGTAACATCTTTGGTTTGCTGCTATTTATCTGAATATATATGTGCGGTTGATGAATAGATGCTACTTAATCGATTACAATTTGTATATGAAATATGATGCGGTATGGTCATAGCTATAGATTTCAAAAAACATTTAAGATGTAAAAACATGGATGTGCTAACATTTTTCTTTCACAACAGGTTAAAGGAAAAGGAAAAGCTAAAGTTATTTCTGACGGATCCGAGACAGTCGAGAAAATGAAAAAAGATTGTCAAGGCCGAAAACGTATTAAAAATCTGATTGTAGTTCATATCGTCCGTCTGCTGATTACGTCAAGGTATGAACTTTTTAATGTATTTTTCGCAATTTCTCTAATATCCGTTTTTATTGTCATTGACTGCTTATTTGTCGTACCCTTATCGTCATATGTGAATTTGTAACTTTGTAAATCCAATAAAGTTATGTCTTTTTTTGTTCTCTACTTGAAAAATATTGTTGTAAAAATTTATTGATCAACATAAAATTTCCCTAATATCATAGTCTATACATACATTAACATTGACAATAAAATTGAAATTAAGGCAAAGCAGTGTGTTAGCCAATTTCATAAATACTCTTTATATAAGAAAACTATAATTGTACAATATATACTATATTTGCTTTTAACCACCTTTACATATTTGCCTTTCATAAACAAGGGAAAGAAACCGGCAAAGGTTGTTCAAAATGTGAAGCATCGAAAGAAGATTACAAAGAATGCACGCAAACTTTCTGGTGATGGCATGGATGCTGAATTCTTCAACTTTAGTCGTAAAGGAGACTATAGGCTGGTATGTTTTTTTACATGAATTACCATCATAATTATTTCATTTTTTCTATTCACTTATATTTGTCTCTCTTTCAACGCATTTAGCGTCTTCCTGTTGAAGTTGTAAATAGAGGAGGCCTGTCTGATAACTTGCAACCTTTATCTGTTCAAAACATGACAGGGGATGTTGAGGTTTATGAAACGAAGACCTAGCTAAATGGTGGTACATTACGTTACGCCATTGATGGTTGGAGGAAATTCATGTCAGATAACCGCTTGGAGTTTGGTCATATGCTGCACTTCACTTATGTTACTTCCCAGAAGAAGATTGTCTTGAATGATGTAACCTCGATCTAAGCAAGAATGGTATACATTTTCTTTATAACATCTATGGTTTGCTAAGTTGTTGGTTAGTATTTTTGTGGTGTACATTTTGATGGTTGTGGTGATGGACATGAAAACTTTGGTTACTTTCTTATGGTGTAGTTTATGTAGATGTTTTGTAATGGTACAAAAAACTTACTTAAATATGTGGTTGAATGGTGTTAGTGTTTGATGTTATTATCATTGTCTTTATAAATGTTAATTGTTTCGACGTCGAACGCAGGTTTTGTTATGATATCGATTCATCTAATCAGCCATACATGCTTTATAAAATTTCGGTCAATGTCAATAACTATGTAACAATGCTTTATTGATGTTAATCAGATCCGACAATAAAATGTATGTGATTATCCTTCTAATTTTATACATGCACCAATTTAACAAGCATATTTTGCTTTGTTAATATTTTGCTTGATGACTTGTCAAATGGAGGCGAAGAAAACGTAACAAAACGTACCGACTGCCATTGTTTTTAAATTTTTTTTTTAATACTAATTTTTTTTTTCAATAGTAAAATTTCATACAATCATCAGGGCAAATTACATAAGGATAGCAGGTAGACGAGCAACAAACTGCGCCGCCATCCCTTTTTGAATAGAAAACCCTAATCTACTAAAAACAAAGCCCCGCCCCTGAGGGGTCGAAAAGTTGCTATGGACCACACGCTGAACTCTAGACAAGAACCGAACTGCCTCCGGCGCCAAGGAGTCGAACGTGTCAAACGCCAGGGGGACAAAGGCATGTTGATTATCCTCGCAAGCTTTCGCGTGCTTTTCCACCTTCTTTGACTCTGCTTTCAGTACCGCTTGCCCCGCCACAAACCCATTTTCCCGGAACCCGGCTAGTGGGGATACACCTGTGAGATCGACACAAGCATGTTTCCCGCCCTCCCAACCAAAAACTAGCACGTCAGCTGGGCGTAGGGTGGATCTCCCCTCCGACGGGTCTGTAAGAAAATTAACCGGTGCCTCTTTCTTCGCCGAGATCCCTGCTCGTCTGAGAATATCCATTAACGCGTCTCGCACAAAGTCATGGCGATACTTAAACCCCGGCAACTCTCTACAGTGTAACGCATGCTCCCCGTATTTATCCAGGCATGCTTTACGGCAGACTGGGCAAGTTTCATCATTCGGGAACATGGGGATCATCAAACGATACTTAAGGATTGACCGGTACTCCACCGCTGACATACGTTGACCCAAACCTTCAATAGGAATAACAATTAAGAAATCCTGAGCGTGAGGCCTCTGTAGGCATTCAATGACGGCTTTCTGGCGGGGTGACAAATGGAAATCTTCTCCCAAGCTTTGTGTGATTCGACAACAACGGGCATTCGCCAAAGTTTTCTGTGGCTTTTTGGGGGCATAATCCGGATCAGTGTTAGCAACCCCACTGTTACGTAAGATGTGGTCCTGCAACTCCCAAGATTGAGACCTGGAAGCCACAAAGGCATAGGCAGCCACATCCCGGGCCGAGAGAAGGCCCAGCCCACCAAGCCTCATTGGCAAGGTCACGATTCGCCACTGTAGATCACCAAAAAAAGGACCCCCACATACGACAATGTCTTCTATTGCCTCCCGAAGACCTTTATCAAAACATGAAACAGCATCATCCACAAAGGGGGGCTGGCAAGTTCGTAAACCAAATAGTAACTTTGCAACCCCCATACAAGATCTAAGCAAGAGGAGTTCGCTTTGAGGATCCCGCAACAAGGGAAGGTGTCCCATAATGTCAACAGCATGCGTTGCCCTCTTAGCCGCTAGACCACTAATAAAACTGGCATCACGGCTGACTGCCCCTCCTAGCAGTTTGACACCTTTCTCCGGCCTCCCAATCTCACTGGGGAAAAGCCCTGGCCGGACCTTCACCCCGTTGCATGTCGGCCAAAATACTTCAGTTTTTCTAATATTAAGCCGTAGCCCCAAGGCTGGGCCCTCCGAACCGATGATGTCGAGAGCTTTAGCAACCTGAACAGCGTCCTCAATAATTGTCCCGTCATCCAAGTACCAAGCATGGAAGGGGAGTTTACAGTTTTCCTGCACCTGAAGAACTAAAGGGTGTAAGGCTAGGGCAAAAAGCAAAGGTCCCAAGGGATCCCCTTGCTGCACCCCCGTGAATGCCCTGATGCGATCATTCCCCACGTATAGCCTAGCAGGCTGAGCATACAGAAATTGAACCCATGGGAATATGGAGGGGCAATGGCGATGGACCTCGCGAAGCAAAACTGAACAGTCAACTAAGTTGAAAGCGTTGGAAAAATCAACCGTAAGCATGGCCAGCGAACCATCTGAATGAAAAGAATTAAGAAACCTGTTAGCGCTGTGCAGCACCGCCTCCACCCCATTGGGGACCCCCACCCCAAATTGAAAGTCCCCCAAGTACTTAACAGCTTCTTTCCTAACTTTGGAGACTAATCTTCTCCAAATTGCCCCCACAGCAATGGGGCGAATCCCATTATCAGGCTTCAACAAAGGGGTTAGGGGCGCCGAAGCAACAAAATCCGCGAGCACCTTAGGACATAACCCCCCTAGCCAAAGATTTACCACTTCAGTGATGGCAGTAAGCAGTCCCGAGGCCGTCGCCGACCCCTCGCCGCTAAGAGCGTCCAACAGGTGTTGGGCCCGCAGGCCATCTCGCCCACAAGATGTCCCTTTCGGGAAAGATTTCACACACCTGTGCACGCAGTCTTCATCCACGGATAACGCAGGTTGTGAAAGAGGAGTTGAAGGGAGGTTCGGGGGCGGTGCGAAGGGATGTTTGTCGATAAGGGCTTGCATGGTAGATTCCCCCCGGGGAGCAACCCCACTGGAACACAACACCTTAACTGCAGCAGTGAAGTGACCATCACTCACTTTCCTGAGACATTGCTTGATATTGGGGCTAACCTCCTCAGCTATCTCCCGTTGTGCCTCCCCACCACGCACGACCCCTTCTCCAGTATCGGAAAGGAGGGAATTGACCAAAACCTCAAAACCAGAGCCCCCCTTCCACATAGCTAAGGCCCGCAAAATACTATCACATTGCAAGGATTTTCGATTACCCGACCTTCGCTCTTGCCTGGAAGACGGCTTAACCACCTTAAGGGTACAACGGGGTAAGAGCAAGAGTTTGACCCAACTTTCGACAGTCCCAGGGGAAGCTACTACTTTATGGATGGCACCTGTCAAAGCTTGTGCAAATGCTAAACGACAGCTTGGGGGGATGCTCTTAACAGTTCGAACCGGAAGGGAGAAAACACGTTCAAGGAGATCGACATCTCCCATCACTCCCTGCGGGGTCCTAAGCTCAACAACCATCACAGGATCTTGGGGCCTTGGGATCCCCACGACAAAATCCTCATCAGACCCGGATTTTCTAGAGAACGTGAAAACACCATCAAGATGATGACACCCCCTACTAAGTACGTGTGTCTTCATGCACCTCCCACACAACCAATATCCCAAAACTTGCAAGGTTTCCCCAACATTCGAAAACAATTCTAAATCCTTAGAAAGCGCACCTTGAAGGGATTCTTTACGATCATCTTTAAAATGGAATTGCTGAAAATGCGCGATCAATCTGTTATACCCAGAAGACCCAGGCTTGCCGTCTTTACACTCGTGGAAGTTCCTGAAGGGGCATAGCCACACTCCATTGGACGAGGTGGAGCCAACATCCCCTTCAGAGGCACTGGATACCATGCTCCTACCCTTGGCAGAGCCCATTGGAAACAATCAAAACCGAGAAGTGATAACGAGTCCTCCTTCTCGAGGTGAGGAGGAGGCCAGGTATCAACCCACCAAGAAACGAAGAAGAGGAAAGCAACCTACAGTTGCTCACCCTCCCAGAAACCTCACCAAGAAAGAGCTACGTCATGAGTGCGCGACTTGCGACAAATCCCAATTTTAACTTGAACAAGAATTAATCACCCAAGAGCCCTCGGTTGAAAAAAAAAACCAAACTCAAAACAATCAATCACCAAAATTTGGGTCAAGCATTTTATCAAACAGCTGGTGTGCAAGTTGATTCTGAGCCAAAATGAACCGCAAATTTGAACCCAAACACTCAGCTGCAAAACAGATTAAACCCCAAAATTCAAAATGATGATAAGAAAAGTGAAAAGGCACCTGAAACCGTGTGAAGCGAATAACAAAGTGTCAAAGAAGTTGAAAGTATTATGATAAAAATCGATTTTTGGGAGGTGAGGGAGGATATGTCTGTTGTTGACTAATCACCCGTACCAGAAGATGAAACACACGAGTTTGAAAGATTAAAAAGGGTTAGAAATTGTTGACAAAAAAAACAGAGATCTGGTTCAAATCGTGAGAAATTGCAAACAAATTGAGCTCAAGAAGAACATAAACCTGCAAAATTCACATAAGCTGAAGTGATTTGTTCAAGTAGTGTTAATGGATGATGAATTTGGTTGATTAATTTGTGAAGAAGAAGAAGAAATGAAATATGTTATTGCAGATGATTAATTTGGTATTGGTTTGGTTTTGATATTTGTAAGCCTTTATAATTTTAGTCTTATTTTTTTACATATTCTTTAAACCATATAAGGTCAAAATAAAAAAAAGTAAATAAAACGAAAATATATTTTTTTGTTTCTGAGTAAAGATATTTTTTCAAATTCATTTATATTTGACTTTTTTCTTGCTTCTTAAAGAATCTTTTTATTTTGGTAGTGATATTATATTTTTTTTAGAATGTTCCATCTAAGTCTAACAAATTATAAGGAAACAATCACAATTTATTTTTATCAATACATATTTGGAAATATGTATATGTCGTATATTTTTTAATTTTTTAAACAATTGTAATAACATTGATTTCTTCTATCTTACTAGATCTAACCTACATATATACTTCGAATTCTTATTGTTATATTGTAAGAAAAAACTTTTCCACATTAGCCATAACATAACAGGAGTAACACTTAGGGTTTGTAGGTTTTCAATATGGGTGAAAGTTCATCCAGGTATTTTTTGTTTTTAATGTTATCAATTTTTGTTTATTTATTGTTTGTAGTTTGTATTTCGAAAAATACCATTAACATGTAATGTTTTATTAATATCATCTTTTTTGAAGCAGTATCAGAGATCCTTGATTTTGTAGGCACATGAATCGAGCAGACGAAGTTTTACTGGTAATTTCTAAATTCAGACATGAATTATAATTATAACTTATTTTCGATTCTTTGCTTTATCAGGGGATTCCTTCAGACGGTGCGTCCAAATTGTGGGGTAACGATAATGCGCCTACAAATGTTCTGATACAAAGTGAGGATGACCGAACATTTAATGTTTCTTTAAGCGAAGCCAAAGGAAAACATTTCTTTTTCCATGGTTGGTCGAATGTTGTCATACATTTACGACTGAAAAAATGATGTTTGGTAGTCTTCAATCCTTTAGATTATACTACATTCAAAGTAACATATTTCATTGATGGTGTGAGTAGTAGCTCTTTCTGGACATCGTTGTTATCTACAACATCTCACTTTACTCTTAGATTATTTTTTACTTTCTCTTTATTTAGGTTTTCTGAACAAAAGTAACATTTAGGTTTTTTGATAACAAAAGTAACATTTTTATTATTTTTCTTATTATTTTTTCTACAGCTCATTCCCGAGTCTATCCTGCCCAAGTTCTATGATTATACATCAAATGATATAATTTCCATTATAGATATAGGCAAGTAGGCAACAAAATCTTTCACGTTAAGATTGAAACGCTTGATGGTAAAGTCGGTTTCACCATTGGTATTGATGCAATTGTTAGTCTGTTTCAATTGGAGGCCGGTTGCTATTTGTTATTCACAAGAGGTTTTGGGAATTATTTCCATTTAATAATTTTTGGTAAAAATTGTGTTGAAATTAATTTTGCTGATGTAGAAATTGATGAGGTAACTAAACATTTGCTTGCTTCTTTATATATTTAATTACTATATTGTTATTCTAATAAATGTTATATGTTATTTTCAGCCTATAGTTGCACCTATTGATTCAGTTGCAGAGCCAGCTATTGATGAACAACAAGATGGTAGTCTTTATAAGTTTATTT
>JARYGA010052002.1:0-49936 GCA_030545235.1 Helianthus tuberosus | reverse complement strand
TATGCCTTAAATCAAGCAACGGTTGAATTTATACGAATTTTTCAAAACAGGTGCGCAACAATAATTATTTCCAATCAGCTTTGTAAATCTTTGGAATTATGAACTAAAACTCGACTTTAAATCATCAATTCATGTTCATAATTTATACTAAGCATCATAAACATGTTAAAGACCATATGATACAATAAGCATGTTAAGACACTTACTACCACATTCACCTAGATTTCATTCATGTGCTAAAACAACTTCCAAATCAATACTATTACCACAACATACAAGCAAACCAAAACTTCTACATGAAACATGTTTAAAGCACACTTCTCATGTTATTTCACTATCACGTACAATCATCATCACTTCCTATACATATTCATTTGTTGTTTACATCAAATCTCATCCGATAATCTCACCCATGCATTTCATCAAACACTTGATGTGCGTACCATCTACCAAGCATAGTGTACAAGTAACTCAAGCACATTCATACCATTTCTTATCAAGGTCATCACATTCAACATTTTCACATAATTTTCTTTCTAATTCTGGTTCATATAACATCAATCTACCATATTCATCTTCACATATCAAAACTACAACTAATTTAACACACATTTCATCAACATTTCCATGGCATTGTTACATACAAGTGGGTTTACATATAAACATCAAGATAATCCAAAATTCTAGCATAATTCAAGTTTTATAAGGTGATTCTAACACATATTCATCCTAATTTCACTTAAATTCACGGATTAATCGAAACCCATTTCATCCAAGATCATACATTCATAAATTGGGTCTTACCTTGGCTCAAGATCAATTATAAATGTATGGATTATGCTTCATGCAATGGATTTCCAGCCTATAATCTTCCAATTTGTGCAGAATTTTGAGTGAAATCTTTGAGTTAGGGTGAACCTTCTCTTCCCCCTTCTAACCCACGACACCCACACTTACTTGAACCAAAATTCTGCACTTATATTTTGTTATAAATATTCTTCTCAATTTAACACATTCCACCCTCATCTTTCATAACATGCCTTTTATCATCCACATTCTAATTAAGTTAGTTAACTTTGTTATTCACAATAACTTACTTACCAATATTTTATTAACTTTTCATATGGTAAAATTTACATTTACCATTTTCTATTATTAATGCATCAAATTAAAATATTATGTTATAACATATAAAATTTTGGGGTGATACACCCCCCCTTCTGTCTACTGTTGTAACACCCCGAAAATGTAAATCATTTATTTTAAATATAAGAGTAAACTATCATTTTGGTCCCTGTGGTTTGGGCACTTTTGCCATTTTAGTCAAAATCTCAAACTTTTTAAATCTAGGTCCCTGTGGTTTCAATTTTGTTGCCATTTTGGTTCAAAAGTGAAATTTGACCAGATTCCCCAAATTAAACCCCCTGTTTTGTCCTTTTGCTTAGGGGTATTTTTGTCATTTTAAACATTAATATATATATAAATAATTTCCTTTGGTCGCCGATTTGATTGTCGGAGATTTTGAAGCCATAGGGTTAGGACAATTTGCTTTGGCGGTGGAATTTTGTGGCTGCTTTGAGTTATGTGAGGGTTTTTGAGGGTTTTGGGTTTGGGAGGGTTGGCGGCAGTGGGATGGTGGTGGTGGGGATGATGCGGTGGTGGTGGTGGTGGTGCTTGTTGTTGTTGTTGTTGTTCTGGCAGTGGCATTATTGTTGTTCTGGCAGTGGCATTATTATTTATTGAATTCGAGTTATAATAAATCTAAATAACCAAAATACTCATGAGGGTAAAGACAAAATATGCGGGTTTAAGTTGGGAAATCTGGTCAAATTTGAAATTTGGACCAAAATGGCAACAAAAACGAAACCACAGGGCCCTAGATGCAAAAAGTTTGAGATTTAGACTAAAGTGGCAAAACTGACCAAACCTCAGGGACCAAAATGGCAATTACTCTAAATATAATGTCGGTAAATAAACAAGTGAACTAACTAGGATTAAAAAAAAATAATAACCTAGTTAGATAAAAGTCTTGTAGTGACTTATAAGTGGGTTAAAACACTAAAAAAATAAGAACTAAACGATAGTTGAGGGACCAAAAATGTTTAAAGTGAAACTAATTATAATAAAACATAATTTAAAACTCAAAACACACACTTGTGTGTGTGCTGAGTTCGATCAGAACACAGGGGGGCGACCAGGGTTCTTCAAAACCCTAACTCTCAAAAATCTCATAAATTGAAGGCTCAAATCTGTTCCAAAACGAAATCCGACCTAAGATTAGTGATCTCCATTGCAAGGGGGTCATAAGGTATGTGAAATTTGATAGGAAATCTCTATTTGAAATTCTAATGAACTTAGAGAATTCGAAATTTATGGTTGCATGATTGATATATGGATGGAATAGGAACAATATAGTGTCTATGAGTAAACTCTAGACAATAATATGTGAAATCATGTTTAATTTATGAGAATTCCATGAACACCATTGAAGGTGGTTAGTGGGTTTTGTGAGAACTTGATAAACACTAGGGTTTTGATTGTTATTCTAGTGTAACCTGGTTCATAGAAAGTAATTTCTGAAATATTGATGTTGAAATTTATATGTGATTGTCCGATTGATGTTAATTTTGGCCACATAACAAGTCATGAACTTGATAAGGAATTGTGTAAAATCCTGCCCTTAAAGTGTTTGTAAAAATGCCTCAAAGAAGGCTTAAAATTGAAATTCAAGTTAAAACGCATATTTATAATATTTTGGCAAACTATGCGATATATGTTAAGAAAAGAGTTCTAAACATGCTATGGTTGAACTCTATAGGAAAGGAAGCCGGAGCGTCTAGTGGACAAGCCGGTGGTGACACGCGTTTGAAGGGTTTGCTTTGAAGGTATGTAACTCGATTCGTTACATTAAGTAAACTTGATATTAGAACATGTATAGTTGTGTTTTAGAATAAAAGTTGTGTTGATTGAGGTGACGATGTTCACTACTTGAATTAATAGGTTAAGAATCGACTAGGAAGCGTTTGGTAGTCATTATAATGGAGGATTCCATAAATGAGCCAAACGGGTCGAATAATTGTGTAATAAGTAGTGTTAGTGTTTGATAGTTAGCATTTGGCGTTGACAATCACAAGAGCATGAAGCCATAAGATTGGTAATGAAATGCCGGTGATATTAAGCCCCGGATGTTGGGTAAAAGCGCCTTATGGTTACTATTGCAATGGTAGCAAAATGGGTGTAAATATAATGGGTCGAACAATTGTATAGTGATTTTGGTCGTTCGGTCCGTAAACCAAATTTTTGGTATAATAATTGTAATAGACACGTCGATAATTAAATTACAGACGTATAGGAAAAAGAATCACCTAAAACGGACCTTCGGATCAAAAGTTATGACGATTTGAAGTTAAAATTTGTGAATTTCGGAGCTGGCAGGAAATGCAGGTAAAAAACCTGCACCTGCTGGAAAACCAAGTCCCCCACGCCACGCGACAGGATCCTTTGGATCTGGCGCGACACGTGACAAGACGGGGGGGGGGGGGGGTTCTGGCGCTACACGCGACAGGCCAAAAACTGAAATTTTATTTTATTTTTGATGATTCGATGCTTGAAGTCGTTTATATGCATTATATGAATGTCAAAACTAACATTTTAAGTGGTTTTGACTCTAGGGGATGATGGGGTCTTTCCGGATGGCTATCAAGCATGTTTTGAAGAACCAAACACGAACTTTTGAAGCTTCCGCATTAAATTAACTTTGTTTAGACAATGTTTATGATGTAAACAATTTACTAATCATGTTTTGAATGTTGAAACTAGTTTAGTAGTTAACTAGTATGTGGTCACTTTAAAACTTAGATTTTGTACTTGTGTTAAAGAAAAGTACTTTTTATATAAAATCATGCATATTTTTATTAAATTCGATTAGAAATTAGACGGTTGTTACAAGTTGGTAATCAGAGCTAAAGGTTGTCAACAAAGTGTTCGGTTCCAGCTTGATCGATCATCCGGTAAGAATTAATTATTTATTTTAGTAGATCTTACCTTATGTGAGAAAAGAGATGTGAATTAATGTGCACGGGAAGAGCGTGTTAACACACTCAAACCCGGAAAGTGCACTGAATGCGAATGTCAAAGCAAGTTACGAACTTGGCTAAACCGAAGCAAATAAAGCTATGTTATAAATGAAATGTCTAATAATTGATGTAAACATTTCAGTTTCAAGATGACGGAAATGAATGACAATGATCCGGTGCCGACAAGCGCCAAACAAATGAAAGAGATAATTGCCGAAGAAGTGGGGAAGGCAATTGAGGGGAGTCTATCATGTTTCATAGACAAAATTCAAAACACAGTGTTATCGTTAGTCGAAGAACGAGTTAAAAGGTTGGAAGACAATGTCAACCTTATGAGAGAGAAATCCGGAGAACGTAAGGGATCTTCGTATAAGGAGTTTATGGTGTGTAAACCGCCGATTTACAAAGGGGAGGTTGACCCGATAATATGCCAAAGATGGCTAAGTGATGTCGAAGGAGTGTTTGAAAGGACCCACTATAACGTGAGCGATTTTGTGGCTTACGGAACGGGTCAGTTGAGGGGTCAAGCCAAGGACTGGTGGGACAACAAAAAGAAAGAGATTGGAGCTGAAGCGGCAAGGGTCATGACATGGGACGAGTTTAAGGTACCATTCCTTAAACATCATAGTCCCAAGGCAGTCATCAATAGGATCAAGGAGGAGTTCATCCTGTTAAGACAAAGGGGTGAAACGATTGATAAAATCACGGCCATTTTTATGGATAAGCTAAGATTCTGTGACGAGTTAGTGACTACTGAAGAGCAGAAGATATACTATTATTACAACATGTTGAGCGCTGAATACCGGGAGTTTATGACTCCCTCAAAATTTTAAACCCTCACAGAAATCATTAACACCGCCCGGGAGCGGGAGATAGAATTGAAGAAACAAATCGAGAGGGGTGAACGAAGGGCAGTGGAAGTTAACCCAAGCCCTAGAAAGAAGGCTCGAACGGCTGAGTTGGTGAAGAAGACGGATACGAAGGGCGGATCGCCAAGTTGCAAGGTGTGTGGAAAGGGGCACAAGGGTGAGTGCCGCTTCAAAGATAAACCGTGTCCCATATGTGGGAAGACGGGGTACACCGCATCGTTATGTCCGGGAAAGGTCTCTGTGTCCTACAAGTGTTATCAACCGGGCCATAAAAAGTCCGAGTGCCCGGACTTGGTTGGAAATAAAGACACCAAAGAATCTCCAACAGAAGCTTCAAAGGCGAAGGCTAGGTCCTTCCAACTAACAGTGGCTGAAGCGAAAACAGAACCCGATGTGGTCTCAGGTATATTTGCAATAAACTCGATTCCTGCACGTGTATTATTTGATACGGGTGTGAATAAATCCTTTGTTTCACATGGATTTATTCGACATCCTTCATTTGTATTGAGAAAATTATCTGTGCCCTTAGAAGTTGAAATAGGGGATAACAAGAGTTTCATAGTGTGTGATGTCTGTCAAGGCTGTAAATTGAGTATCGATGACGAATAATACTCGATAGATCTAATCCCGGTGTCGATGGGAGAATTTCAAGTGGTTGTTGGGATGGATTGGTTATCCCGACACCACGCGAAAGTCGTGTGTTTCCTTAAAGAGATAAAACTAACATCTTCGAGCGGAAAACACGTTACAATTTATGGCGAGAAAGGAGGAAATCCTATAATATGTTCGATGTTGAAAGCTCACAAGCTCATGAAGCATGGATGTAGAGCGTTTATGATATACGTGAATGAGCCCGAGAAAGAATCATCGAAGATCAGAGACATTCCGGTAGTACGTGACTTCGAAGATGTGTTTCCGGAAGATCTACCGGGGATACCGCCTGAACGGGAGGTAGAGTTCGGGATCGAATTGGTTCCGGGCGCGAAACCCGTAGCTAAAGCATCGTACCGACTCGCGCCATCAGAATTACAAGAATTAATGTCGTAGATTCAAGACTTGCTTCATAAAGGATTTATAAGGCCGAGTGTGTCTCCTTGGGGCGCACCGGTACTATTCGTGAAAAAGAAAGACGGAAGCATGCGAATGTGTATCGATTACCGGGAGTTAAACAAACTCACGGTAAAGAATCGATACCCGCTTCCGAGAATAGACGATTTATTCGACCAATTACAAGGTGCGAATTGGTTTTCAAAAATCGACCTTAGATCGGGGTATCACCAATTAAAGGTCAAGGAAGAGGATGTACCGAAGACGGCTTTCCGCACACGCTACAGACATTACGAGTTCCTCGTAATGTCATTCGGGCTGATGAATGCACCCGCGGCTTTCATGGACCTCATGAACCGGGTTTGCAAGCCCATGTTAGACAAGTCGGTAATCGTGTTTATCGACGACATTCTGGTGTACTCGAAAAGTGAGGCGAATCATGCGCATCATCTACAGGAGGTGTTAGAGACACTCAGACGAGAAAGGTTGTATGCGAAATTTTCAAAGTGCGCCTTTTGGTTACGAGAGGTGCAATTCCTTGGCCACATCATAAGTGCCGACGGAATATTGGTAGATCTGTCAAATATAGAAGCCGTGTCGAAATGGAGCCCTCCGAATAATCCTTTGGAAATTAGAAGTTTCTTAGGGCTTGCGGGATATTACAGGAGATTCATTCAAGATTTCTCCAAGATTGCTTCGCCGTTAACTAAATTAACTCAGAAAGAGGAGAGATTCATTTGGGGTGTTGAACAAGAAAGAGCGTTCCAAACGCTAAAAGAAAAGTTAACACAAGCTCCGGTATTAACGTTGCCGAACGGAATCGAAGACTTGGTAGTCTACTCTGATGCGTCACTTTCGGGGCTCGGATGTGGTTTAATGCAACGAGGCAAGGTAATAGCTTACGCCTTGAGGCAATTTAAGGTACACGAAAAGAAATATCCTACGCATGATCTCGAATTGGCGGTGGTGGTGTTTGCATTGAAAATATGGAGGCACTATTTATACGGGGTAAAGTGCACCATATTTACTGACCACAAGAGTTTAAAATACTTCTTCGATCAGAAGAAGTTAAATATGCGACAAAGGAGATGGATAGAAACGGTAAAAGACTACGACTGCGAAATACATTACCACCCCGGAAGGGCAAATGTTGTGGCGGATGCCTTGAGCAGGAAAACGGACTATGTCCCAATACGAGTGTGGTCAATGCAACTTGTTGTAACCTCGGGTTTACTTGAACACATTCGAGAAGCACAAGCTGGGGCGATAAAAGAGGAAAACTTGAAAAAAGAAAGGATAGTCGGTGAGCTGAAGGATTTGGCGGATGGTAACAACGGGTTGAAGACTCGATTCGGAAGAATATGGGTCCCAAATTCATGTGGTGTTAAGACGCTTCTACTCGATGAAGCTCATAAATCCCGTTATTCTATCCATCCGGGTGCGACCAAGATGCACAACGATCTGAAGTAAAACTATTGGTGGCCCGGAATGAAGAGGGATGTAGTAAAGTATGTGGAGAAGTGCTTGACTTGTTTACAAGTCAAGGCGGAACACCAGAAACCATATGGAAAACTGCAACCATTGGAAATCCCGGTTTGGAAATGGGAACAAATCACCATGGACCTGTTGACCAAACTGCCTAGGACGAGCCGAGGATTCGATGCTATATGGGTAGTTGTGGATTGATTGAGGAAGAGTGCTCACTTTATTCCTATACGTGAGACTTATACTTCGGAAAAGATGTCTGAGGTATATACAAACGAGATAGTGGCACGTCATGGGGTACCGGTATCTATTGTGTCGGACAGGGATACCTGGTTTACTTCATACTTCTGGCTAGATTTCCAGGAACAGATGGGAACAAAACTTTTTATCAGCACTGCATACCATCCTCAGACGGATGGACAGAATGAAAGAACGATACAAACACTAGAAGACATGCTGAGAGCGTGTATTATTGATTTCGGGGGCAATTGGGATGTGTATTTGCCGTTAGCAGAATTCTCTTATAACAACAGCTATCATGCTAGCATTGGCATGGCCCCGTATGAGATGTTATATGGTAGGAAATGTAGGACCCCGGTGTGTTTGGGTGAAGTGGGTCCGCGTGAACTGGCCCATAAAGATGTTGTCCAAGCCACTAACGAGAAAATTGACGTGGTTCGAGCCCACTTGAAAGCGGCCCAAGACAGACAAAAGTCTTATGCCGACAAAAGACGAAAACCGATTGAATTTCTGGTAGGTGACATGGTTATGCTAAAAGTTTCCCCATGGAAGGGTGTTATCCGATTCAAAAAAAGAGGGAAACTAAACCCAAGATTTATTGGGCCCTTTAAAATCATCGAACGGGTTGGCAAGGTGGCATATCGCCTTGAGTTACCGGAAGAATTGAGCGGAATTCATGGCACGTTTCACGTGTCACAACTCCGTAAGTGTTTAGCCGAGGAAACGGCTTATATCCACTATGATGATATTGAAGTGGACAATAGCCTTAATTATGCGGTAAGACCAATTGAGATTCAAGACCGGAAGATTAAGGATTTAAGGAAAAAGAAGATTAATCAAGTTAAGGTCAAGTGGGAGCATAGAAAAGGCTCGGACACAACATGGGAGTCCGAAGAAGAGATGCGGCGTCTCTACCCGACATTGTTTGGTACGTATTTCCGATTTCGAGGACGAAACCCTTTTAGGGGGGGAGTGGACTTGTGTCACACCCCTATTTTTCCACATGTCACCGGTGGGCCCGGTGGGGAGTATCGTGACGTGGTTGGTAACATAATAGTCAAACAACACAATATATAAATGCACAGCGGAAGCAAAGATAGATTCATTTCAACATATATAAATTGTAATATTAAATATCACGAAATAGTTGAAACGGATCCACAGGCGGATCAAAATAAAAGAAGATATTGTTCAACAGCTTTATTGACATCCAAGCTTGCGAGACTTATTGTGGACGCTTAGAAGACAGCCAGCCTAGTACGAATAGTACCTGCACTTAACCTTTTGGAAAATACGTCAGTTTACACTGGTAAATATAAATCACAATTAGCGAGTGAAGGTAGCTTTTACTGGTTCTTCTATTCTGGAACAAAGGTTTATAATAACCTATTAGATTTCTAACGGGTCTTTATTTAAGCCTAAGCTTAGACCGGTTAGCTTTAATGGAAGATACGGTTCAAACGCACGATTAAGCGAAGACCGGATAGAATGTGATTTAGACCCGAGAAGTTTGAATACTTGTATAATATGGGTATACTAAATACATTCTGGATTTTGAGACAAAGATGATAAGGTTTGACCCGTTTCGGTCAATTTATGCAAACTCGTTACATAAACCGAACCGAGCGCGTAAAGGGCGTCACGGGTAACCATAAGAGTCATATGCAAGTTCCCTGAGATAATATGGCTTAAATATGTTATAATATCAGTAAGATATCTTCTATTATGCCCCAAATGAATTTAAACTCAACTTATGCCTCATAAGGGCATTTTGGTCATTTAAAAGATTATAAAAGAGTTTAATTTGTAATCTGAGTTACAGGTCTGATTTATACAGTAAATACACATAATTTAATAAGTTATAACAGTAGGGTATGACCTATATGTGAAATTTATCATTTAAAACCAAACTATGCACCTTAGGGGTATTTTGGTAATTTCACTTAGGCTTAAAAGGTCAAAACTGGAAATCTGAGTTCAAAAACTTGTACTTACTGTTATTATATAAAAATATGCTAAAAATATCAGTAGGTATCAACCTTATATGTTTAATATGGTTTTAGCACATACTATGCGTTAAAAACGCTTAAAAATGCGATTTGGAGTCATTTCCGGGTTTTTTAAAGGAAAGCTGATATTTTTATAATTCTAGAAGGCTCAAAATATTTTATTTAACAAATAAAATCAGTAGAAAAAGGTTTGGGGTCAAAAGGATTTGTAAAACTCATTTTATGGCTTAAAAGGGCAAAATCGGTATTTACCGAATTAAACTTAGAGACCTATGTTATGCTCAGTCAAAAATTAAATAAAAATCTTCAAAAATCCCAAAATATTATATTACATCAGTGGGTAAAAAGTTTGATATCAAAAAGTGGGTTTAAATAGGTTATACGCTAATTACGCCGTTTAAGTAATATAAAGCTTTCAAATTACGCTAATGAGCATAACTCTTAATCTAGACCTCAAACTGGTGTCAAATTTTAGGTGCAAGTTTATAAATCAGTAACTAAGGTTTCTACTCTTTCACTTTTTCAAAAATCACGTTTTATAGTCAAAAGGGCATAATAGTCAATATTTAAGCATTAATCGGAAACATGCATGTGAATCGGATAAGTATTGAACCAAGTTGTATAATCTCAGAGAGTTATACTTATATGAAACCTGGTCCAAAATAAGCTCTAAGGCATATCTTAAACATGCATAAACGGATCAGAACTGATAGTCAAAGCAAAAGTCAAATTATGCGACTTTCGGGTCTGATCCGGGTTTAAACTGAAAATTGTCGAGTTGATCATGTTGGAACATGTTCTTACATTAGTTACCATGTTATTTTAATGATCAAACAGGTTGCATGTACCCTACATTGCTAATTATGCTTAAATTTGAAAATACACATTCTGTTGACTTTTTAAAGTAAGCTTTGACTCGACAATTAACATAGTTAGAGTAGGAATCTGAAAGTACCCTTTTAAGGGTTTGTTACCCACATAAATACCTACTTGTAGGTACTTTCAATTCGAGAAATGACTGAGCAAATTTCATTTAATCTTGAAGTCCAACTTAATTTACGACGGATTGACTTTTAGTTAATTAACTAAGCTAGAATGAAATAGAAAGGGTTATGAACACTTACAAGAGTCCTAATTACGCTTAGAGATCACTAGAAAGCCTGAGGTTGATCAGAGGAGCTCCAGAAGTGGTCTTGCAAGTGAATGTGAAAATGGTTGCAACTTGAATGTTCTTATATATCAATCTTGATCTCATAAGATGGTGCCACAAGAGTCTATAAATGTTATAAGATATGTCCAAGTGCCCCTCTATGCATGTAAAACCATTGGTGAGTCCCTGGTATCAGATAACAGCTGTTAAGCAACGAATTCAGACCTGAAACTGACATCTGCGCATTTTTGTTCGCTGGCAGGTCGTAGGCGGGCCGCGAGAGCCCCTTCGCGGGCCGCGTACAAGTGGCGACCAGGTTAACAAGTTTTCCATGTTTTACATTTTAGTCCTTGGTCCTTTGTTACGTGGTTTTGGTTACTTTTCTTGCACTCTTGACCCTCAAACCTGATTTTTAAGGGCCTTAGGACATCTACAAACTTGGTTAGGTCCTTGGTTAACTGTGTGCTTACCCGAAAAGTCACGAAATTCAACGTTGACGCATTTAACCCTTCGTGCACGGTTTTGATCATAACTTTCTCATACGATAACGAAATCTTATGAAATTTTTATCACATATTCTAGTGAGTACATTTTATCATTACAAAGCTTCGGGTTTTCCAAAAGGTCACTCAGAGGTATACTTTCAACATGTTGACACATTTAGCCCCTGTAGTTTGTAACTCCTCACTTTCTTTCATTTTCTTCTTCGTATGATCCATGATTTATTCGTTTAAGATTATAAACACCATGTAGGGTTATTGTAGGGCCTATTTATCCATTGTTGACACTTTGGACCCTTATATTCACATAGTTTCACTGTTTGTCAACTTTAGTCCCTCTAAAGTGCTTTTTCACATATTCAAAGCCTATGACACGTGTCAATACATTATTGGACGTAAATTTTCGAGGTGTTACATCCTCACCCCCTTAAAAGAAATCTCGACCTCGATATTTACTGAAAAAATGAGGGTATTTTTCTTTCATCGTGGATTCTACCTCCCATGTGTATTCGGGACCTCTACGGGCATCCCATTTGACTTTTACTATAGGCACATGCTTCCTTCGAAGCTTCTTCACCTGTCGATCCTCAATCGACAATGGTTTCTCCACAAATTTCAAGCTCTCATCTATATGTACATCCGTATGTGGCATGACCAGTGATTCGTCAGCGAAACACTTCTTCAAATTACAGATGTGGAACACATTATGTATACTACTGAGCTCTTCAGGTAAGTTTAACTTATAAGCAACTGACCCGACACGTTCGATAACCTCGAAAGGTCCTATGTATCTCGGGCTTAGCTTGCCTTTCTTACCAAATCGCATCACCCCTTTCCAGGGTGATACTTTAAGCAATATTTTGTCACCTACTTCGAAGTGAAAAGATTTAAGCTTTGGATCAGCGTAGCTTTTCTGCCTATCTTGGGCAGCTTTCAAGTGATCGCGAATCTGGAAAATCTTGTCCGTCGTTTCAAAGACCAAATCTGGTCCTGATAATTGCACTTCTCCTACTTCTGCCCAACAGATGGGTGTTCTGCATTTTCTACCATATAATGCCTCAAAAGGCGCAACCTTAATACTAGTATGATAGCTATTATTATAGGAGAACTCGATCAATGGTAGGTGGTTATCCCAACTGCCACCTAAATCAATCACACAAGCACGAAGCATGTCTTCCAGCAAAAACATCATTTATGAGAAAAGTACCTATGATCACGTTGTCATCCTGAACAGCTTCCTTAGCGTCCATCTTGAAGACCCTCGCGTTGGTCTTTTTCCCCTCCTCGGTTTTCTTGGTGTTCTTTGGGCAATTGGACTTAATGTGCCCTTTTTCATTGCAACCGTAACATGTTGCATCTTTCAACTTCTTACACTCCAAAGTCTTATGATCCGTAGATTTGCAAATCCCACAGGGTCTCGGGTGAGACTGGGATTTCGACTCAAGTCGGCACCTCCCAAAATTGTTCTTTTTACAAGTTTTACATTTGGGCTTATCCCTCGATTGTTGCCCATCCTTCTTAGATCCCGACCCTTTCTTGTGGTCGTTATTTCCTCGGTGTTTCTTATCTGATCTTCGTGAGGTATCGTCCTCACGCTTCCTCTTACCTTCTTCTGAGTTTTTGAGCGCTCTCAACCTGACTACGTCCAAGGTAAGAGATAGAGATAGATCAGCTGCTGATCTGAAGGTTGCAGGCCTTGATGCCTTAACACTTGCTTTAATTTCAGGGGCTAAACCCCCGATGAAACGAGCAATCCTTTTAGGTTCTGGGGTTACCAAGTACGGAACCAACCTAGATAGGGTATTGAAAGTGGTGAGGTATGCTTGGCAATCTAAATTCTTCATCACCAATGATAAGAAATCTGATTCGATCCTTTCAACTTCGTGTTGCGGGCAATAATTCTCTTTAATAAGAGCAACGAACTGATCCCATGACAAGTTGTAGAGTGTGATCTTTCCAGCAGCTTGGATGAGTGACTTCCACCACGCCAGTGCTTCTCCCTTGAACGACTGGGATACATATTTCACTACATCCCTTTCAGCACAACCGCTGATGTCCACTACCGTATCCATCTCGTCCAACCAGGTCATACAATCGACCGCTCCTTTCTCCCCAGTAAAGTCTCTAGGTTTACAAGAAACGAAGTACTTGTAAGTACAGGACTTGGTATGTGGTTTAGCATCAAACTCTATCTTCTTTAAGGGAACACTGTTTTGATTTGATGAGTGTCGATCATCATCCTTCTTGGGTCCATCCTTTTTAGAAGGTGGTTTGCTATGACCCTCAGAGTGAACCTTTGGCTTGGAATGTGGTGCGGATCGGGTCCTACTCCGGGTCCCGCTTTCTTCACTATACTGCCTATTTATTGCTTTGGTAACAGCATTATCAACTAATGCTTGTAGTTCCGCACCAGTTACCAGTACTTTAACATTTTCAGGGTTTTCCTCTGGACGACTGTTTATTTCTTCTGACTTGGCCATGTAGTTTTAATTGCTACATAAAGGAAATAAGGACAAGGTTTATTTAGAAGCCTAAACAGTATCGTCGTTCTTGACGATTTATTAACCATGGTTTTAATAGCCATACTAGTTAATTTGTTAAATAATTTCATTTAGGACTTTTTATTAGCATCCCTATCCAGAATGAAAAATATTGGCACAATAGGCCTAGTCACGTGGACAATTCCAAATTATAGAGTTAGACCTTATAAGATCTAGTTATTAGGGTTTAAATCAAGGTTCATTACCTTTCTAGACAGGGAGTTTTATAATCTACGACTGTCTTTTGTCTTATATGACATTGGTTATAGCCCGTAGGCAATATATCACAAACAGATGTTTACATAATAATAAGAAATTTGAATAATTATGAGAGGGTGACATGTGTGATTTCGCGGATCACATTAGTCAAGAGTGTTAACATGTTTGCAGATGTTAACAGAGATTTGAATCTTTTTAAAACATGTTCTACCATGTTGGCCAGGTCTTTAATATGACATTCAAGCTAGGTTTTACCTTTTAAGATTCTTATTATTAAAATGGTGAGTTAAAATAATAAATGTTTATTTTTCATTTATTCATATATTTTATTCATGCACATAATTTAAAATGAAAAACTTAAATCAACCATTCCAATTAAAATTAAACTAGTACGAGTTTGCCCTAAATGGGACTTTTACAAAAAAAAAAATAACACACCCACGCAGGGGCCAAATTAACAAACAAACCCACGCAGGGGTCAAAAAGAAAAAAACATGCCCACGCAGGGGCAGAACAAAAAGGAAATATGCCCACGCAGGGGCAGGGTACAGAAATAAATGTCCTCGCAGGGACATGATTACAATACTAAAACAAACAAACAAAGGATTCAGTGATCCTTCTTGCTTTTTCCCTTGATCAAATCCACCATCTTCTTGAACATCCCCCGGTTATGCCTACGTTCTTCCCGCAATTCATGTCGCACCTCTTATCGCACCTCATGTATCCCTTGAAGGATTTCTTGAAATTGTGGCGGCGACATCACCGGTGTCTGCGGTGGTTGCTGATAATGCGGAGGTTGAGGAGGCTGTGGTTGCTGATACCCATATGATGGGTATCCATAGGTCGAGTGTCCCGTAGTCCAGGGACCTCCTGGCTGGAGAGAGTTCGCAGCTACCCAGTATCAGATAACCAATGTCATATAAGACAAAAGACAGTCGTAGATTATAAAACTCCCTGGTATCAGATAACAGCTGTTAAGCATCGAATTCAGACCTGAAACTGACATCTGCGCATTTTTGTTCGCTGGCAGGTCGTAGGCGGGCCGCGAGAGCCCCTTCGCGGGCCGCGTACAAGTGGCGACCAGGTTAACAAGTTTTCCATGTTTTACATTTTAGTCCTTGGTCCTTTGTTACGTGGTTTTGGTTACTTTTCTTGCACTCTTGACCCTAAAAACTGATTTTTAAAGGCCTTAGGACATCTACAAACTTGGTTAGGTCCTTGGTTAACTTTGTGCTTACCCGAAAAGTCACGAAATTCAACGTTGACGCATTTAACCCTTCGTGCACGGTTTTGATCATAACTTTCTCATACGATAACGAAATCTTATGAAATTTTTATCACATATTCTAGTGAATAAATTTTATCATTACAAAGCTTCGGGTTTGCCAAAAGGTCACTCAGAGGTATACTTTCAACATGTTGACACATTTAGCCCCTGTAGTTTGTAACTCCTCACTTTCTTTCATTTTCTTCTTCGTATGATCCATGATTTATTCGTTTAAGATTATAAACACCATGTAGGGTTATTGTAGGGCCTATTTATCCATTGTTGACACTTTGGACCCTTATATTCACATAGTTTCACTGTTTGTCAACTTTAGTCCCTCTAAAGTGCTTTTTCACATATTCAAAGCCTATGACACGTGTCAATACATTATTGGACGTAAATTTTCGAGGTGTTACAACTTGTAACACCTCAAAAATGTAAATCATTTATTTTAAATATAATGTCGATAAATAAACAAGTGAACTAACTAGGATTAAAAAAAAAAAAATAACCTAGTTAGATAAAATTCTTGTAGTGACTTATAAGTGGGTTAAAACACTAAAAAAATAAGAACTAAACGATAGTTGAGGGACCAAAAGTGTTTAAAGTGAAACTAAATATAATAAAACATAATTTAAAACTCAAACCACACACTTGTGTGTGTGCTGAGTTCGATCAGAACACAGGGGGGCGACCAGGGTTCTTCAAAACCCTAACTCTCAAAAATCTCATAAATTGAAGGCTCAAATCTGTTCCAAAACGAAATCCGAGCTAAGATTAGTGATCTCCATTGCAAGGGGGTTATAAGGTATGTGAAATTTGATAGGAAATCTCTATTTAAATTCTAATGAACTTAGAGAATTCGAAATTTATGGTTGCATGATTGATATATGGATGGAATAGGAACAATATAGTGTCTAGGAGTAAACCCTAGACAATAATATGTGAAATCATGTTTAATTTCTGAGAATTCCATGAACACCATTGAAGGTGGTTAGTGGGTTTTGTGAGAACTTGATAAACACTAGGGTTTTGATTGTTATTCTAGTGTAATCTGGTTTATAGAAAGTAATTTCTGAAATATTGATGTTGAAATTTATATGTGATTGTCCGATTGATGTTAATTTTGGCCACATAACAAGTCACGAACTTGATAAGGAATTGTGTAAAATCCTGCCCTTAAAGTGTTTGTAAAAATGCCTCAAAGAAGGCTTAAAACTGAAATTCAAGTTAAAACGCATATTTGTAATGTTTCGGCAAACTATGCGATATATGTTAAGAAAAGAGTTCTAAACATGCTATGGTTGAACTCTATAGGAAAGGAAGGCGGGGCGTCTAGTGGATAAGCAGGTGGTGACACGCGTTTGAAGGGTTTGCTTTGAAGGTATGTAACTCTATTCGTTACATTAAGTAAATTTGATATTAGAACATGTATAGTTGTGTTGATTGAGGTGACGATGTTCACTACTTGAATTAATAGGTTAAGAATCGACTAGGAAGCGTTTGGTAGTCATTATAATGGAGGATTCCATAAATGAGCCAAACGGGTCGAATAATTGTGTAATAAGTAGTGTTAGTGTTTGATAGTTAGCATTTGGCGTTGACAATCTGTCGCAACCCCCGTCCCCTGACAACCCGGGAACGGGCGGCCGCGGCCAGTTTTGGTGGTATCGGTGTTTGTCATTTTGGCAGCGGAATCACATCAGAACCGTAGTTAGGAAATATATTATCAGAGTAAAATACCACACTTTCTTAATATTAAACATGTGGGAATAATCCCAAGTTTTAAGTACACACATTTTCATAGGGAAAAACCCTATTTTATTTTAAATAAAACATCTCTTTATTTTAGGTAACTTTATTGCCACTTTTCCAAGCCTTCAGTGCTGTCCAGCTAGCTTCTATTTGACTTTCACATTTTGTTACCTGAAACAAGTTTAAAAACATTTTGTCAGTGGGAAATACTGGTGAGTGAATCCCAGTTTAATCAAGTTTAAGTAAAAACCATTGTACAGTATTGAGGGCGGTCGCGCAATTACATTTGTTTCCATATACTTAATTACCACCCACGGTACTGTCAACCCGACTTGTGGTCATGTTACTCCTCGCAAGGTAGTAAAATTTTGTATACAAAACCCCAACATACCGACGATAATTGTAGAATACAAATACTCAATCACTGTTTAATGTATTATTAATTAAGTGAGGTTTTGTAAAAACAGTTTGGAAAAAGGAGATTACTCACATTGCTGTCTTAGGTTTTCCTTTAGGGTTTCCTGGTGATTATCTATTAAATACACAAATGCACACGCGTTAGTATAATAACCCAATATTTACATTAGTAATACCCTCCCCGAGACGGCATTCTAACGACTACGTCGGGCAGAACCTCGACAGCCGTTACGGAACCCTGGATCAATCGGGCAACGTATCTAATACGTAACCGGGGTTATGATATTTACAACGGGGTAGAACTTTGTTAATTAGGGGGTATTATACCCAGAAATTACTTCAATTATGTGAGAATTCGAGAGATTGAAAAGATTGTGAGCGAGTCGACTGAACAGCCGATGCCCTCTTTATATAGGGTCTGAATTCAAGTCCCTCGCGACCCGCTTAAGATTAAGCTGGGGCTTACACGGCCCGTGACATAGGGTGATAGGGCGTAGGCTTGCTGATTCGCCAACTGTAGATCTGACACGATGTTGACACGTGGCACACTAGGGTGTCACCCTGACTTTGGGCTGTCGCTCCCCGCGTAGACCCTGATGTGGTCTTACGCGGTCCGCCAGAGACCTCTAAAATTTGTTTTTAATTTATTTTAATAAAAATAAAGGTATTCGGGGCCCATTTTCGTGTTCGGGGTGTAATTAGAAGCGTCTAGGGCTACGTTAAAGGTTCCGAGAGAGTTATTACATTTATGGAGGTAAAGAAGTACATGACTTTAAATTTTATGTTAGATTTGTTGTCATATCTATGATTAGTTATCTTCAAACATGTATATATAAGTGTATTTTAGAACATATTAGGGCATTCTAAATATATTAGGGGTGTCAGAAATATTTTTGGAGGGTTGTTATATCCTCCCCACCTTGTTTTAGAGCTCGTCCTCAAGATCTACTGGAACAGGTGCGGATATTTCTTTTGCATTTCTGATTCAAGCTCCCATGTATACTCTGGTCCTCTTTTGGAGTCCCATTTCACTTTGACCAGAACTAATCTCTTGTGCTTGAGGTTCTTAACTTTTCTGTCTTCAATCTGTAGAGGCTTAAATTTTAATTATTCATTTACCTCTATATCCTTAAGAGGTACTATGAGTGATTCATCAGCTAAGCATTTCTTGAGATTAGATACATGAAATACATCATGTATTCCTGCCATTTCCTCTGGCAGTTGTAGCTGATAAGCTACAGGTCCTATTCTTCTAATAATCTCAAAAGGTCCAACATACCTGGGGCTTAACTTCCCCTTTTGATGAATCTTACCACTCCTTTCCAATGAGAGACTTTCAATAACACTTTATCTCCTACCTGAAATTCCAACGGCTTTCGTCTATTATCTGCATAACTCTTCTGTCGATCACGTGCTGCTTTCAGTCGTTCCTTGACTTGAATGATTTTGTCGGTTGTTTCCTGCACTATTTCAGGTCCTGATAGTTGCTTTTCCCCAATCTCTGCCCAACAGACTGGAGTTCGGCACTTTCGTCCATAAAGTGCTTCGAATGGTGCCACATTGATACTTGTGTGATAACTGTTATAATAATAAAATTCTATCAATGGTAAGTGATCGTCCCAATTACCTCTGAAATCAATTACGCAAGCTCTAAGCATGTCCTCCAGTGTCTGAATTTTTCTTTCGCTTTGTCCGTCCGTTTGAGGATGATAAGCGGTGCTTAGATTTAACTTGGTTCCCATTGCTTTTTGGAAATTTGTCCAAAAATGAGAGGTAAAACGACTATCTTTGTCAGAAACAATTGATAAAGGAATTCAATGTAATGAAACTATTTCATTTACATACAACTTAGCTAATTGTTCCATACTGAAAGTTTCCTTCATTGGTAGAAAATGGGCTGACTTAGTTAGCCTGTCTACAATAACCCAGATTGTATCATTACCTTTTCTTGTTTTGGGTAGTTTGGTAACAAAATCCATTGTTATTAATTCCCATTTCCAGACTGGCATTTCTAACTGTTGCAATAATCCTGAAGGTTTCAGATGTTTAGCTTTCACTTGTGAACAGGTTAAACATTTAGAAACATAAGATGCTATATCCTTTTTCATTCCTATCCACCAGAAATTCTTTCTTAAGTCCTGATACATCTTATCACTTCTAGGATGCATCGTATACTTAGATTTATGGGCTTCTTCTAATATATGGTAGCGTAGGTTTCCTAATTTAGGTATCCACATTCTTTTCTTATGGAATCTCCAAATTCCATATGTCTCTTGTTCTAATTCCTTAATCATTCCTTTCAATTTTTTAGTATCATCCTTGATTACTGATTCTTGTGTTTTTCTAATCTGTTCATTTAAATCTATTTGTAGATTTAATTTAAGAGAACGTACTCTTTTTGGCTTTTCATGATACTTTCGACTTAAAGCATCAGCTACTACATTTGCCTTTTCTGCATGGTACTGGATATTGCAATCATAATCACTAAGTATCTCCATCCAGCGTCTTAGTCTCATATTCAATTCCTTTTGCCCGAAAACATACCTTAAACTCTTATGGTCGGTGAAAATGGTAAACTTACTACCGTAAAGGTAATGTCTCCAAATCTTAAGGGCAAAAATTATAGCTCCTAATTCTAGATCATGGGTTGAATAATTCTCTTCGTGATTCTTAAGTTGTCTAGATGCATAGGCTATAACCTTTTGACGTTGCATCAACACACATCCACAACCTAATTTAGAAGCGTCACAATAGACTATAAAGTCTTCAGTTCCTTCTGGTAACGCTAGTATGGGTGCATTGGTTAGTCTTTGCTTAAGAATTCTAAAGGCTTCTTCTTGTTTTGGTCCCCATTCAAACTTAACAGATTTACAGGTTAGCTTAGTTAAGGGAATGGCTATTCTAGAAAAATCTTGAATAAATCTTCTATAATAACCAGCCAATCCTAAGAAACTTCTAACCTCGGTTGGTGACTCAGGGGTTTTCTATTTTGTAATTGCCTCGATCTTGGTGGGATCCACATGAATTCCTTCATGATTAATTAAATGTCTAAGAAACTGTACATGTTCTATCCAAAACTCGCACTTTGAAAATTTTGCATAAAGCCTTTCTTTTCTCAATAAACTTAGAAGTGCGTGCAAATGCTTTGCATGTTCCTCTTTGCTTTTAGAATAAATAAGAATATCATCTATAAAGACAATTATGAAGTTATCCAAATATGGCTTACATATTCGGTTCATCATGTCCATAAATGTAGCTGGGGCATTGGTTAAACCAAATGGCATGACAGTAAATTCATAATGGTCATACCTTGTTCTAAAAGTGGTCTTAGGAATGTCCTCTTCCTGTACCTTTAATTGATGATATCCTGATCGTAAATCGATTTTTGAGAAAAATTGTGCTCCTTGCAACTGGTCGAACAGATCATCGATTCTTGGTAATGGATACCGATTCTTAATCGTGACTTTGTTCAATTCACGGTAGTCAATGCACATACGCATTGACCCATCATTCTTTTTAACGAATAAGATTGGTGCTCCCCATGGCGATGAACTTAGCTGTATGAATCCTTTCTCCAACAGTTCATCTAGTTGTTTCTTCAGATCCTGCATTTCTGCGGGTGCCAAACGGTAAGGTGCTTTGGCAATCGGTGCTGTTCCTGGTAATAGATGAATCCTGAATTCAACTTCTCTGTCCGGAGGTTGTCCTGGTAATTCTTCTGGAAATACATCTGAAAACTGTGATATTACTGGAATGTCTTTTAGTTCTTTTCCTTTAGTGTTAGTGATTATGGAAATCAAATACACTAATGATCCTTTTCTTCTATAACTTGATGTTTTCATCACAGTGATGAATTTCGTGGATCTAGATGGTTTATCTCCTTTAATTGTGATCTTTTCACCCCTTGGTGAATTTACTTGGATTGACTTTTGATCACATAAAATACTAGCTTTATTGGCGATTAACCAATCCATTCCTAATACAACATCAAATCCTGCCAGATTCATTGGGTAAAGGTTTGCAATAAATTCTTGATTTAAAAATTCTATTCTTGCTCCCTGGAAGATTTCAGAAATCTTAATGGTTTCTCCATTTGCTGTCTCTACTAGACATTCTTGTGGGAGCTTAGTTAATGGTTGATTGAGAAGTTTGCAAAATGAAGTATTAATAAAACTTTGGTTTACACCAGAGTCAAATAATACTTTAGCAAAAACATCATTAACTAAAAACGTACCGGCGATCACGTCCGGGATCATCTTTGCTTCTTCTGCAGTCAGAACAAATGCCCTAGCATTTTTAGTATTCCCGGTGTTGGTAGTTGGAGCTAGTTTTGGACAGTTTGGCTTGATGTGACCTTTTTCTCCACAGTTGAAGCACATTCCATTATTTGGTTTCTTCCTGCAATCTTCTTCCTTGTGCCCTGGTATCTTGCAGAAATTGCAGTAGGTAGAGCATTTTCCTAAATGCTTCTTCTTGCAAGCCTTGCAGTACGGTGTAGAGGTAGAACTTACATTTCTCCCACGATTGGAATTACCGTAACGGAATTCCTGGGTAAGTTTCTGAGCTAGGTTTCTCCTCTGATCCTCTTCTCGTGTACGCACTAATTCATCAGTCAATGTGTTTGCTAGTTCTACAGCTTCTTCTATGGTTTGAGGTCTAGCTGTCTTGACTACATGCCTAATTTCACTAATTAATCCCCAGATGTAACGGGAGATTAATACTGGTTCAGGTGATGCAAGGGTTGGCACTATTCTAGCATATTCGAAGAATAAAGTAGTATAACCCTTACTATCCACTCCAGTCATGCTATGGTTTAGGAACTTATTTGCTATCTGTTCCTTTTCATTGGGAGGACATAATTTTCTTTCTACCATATTCTTAAATTCCTCCCATTCCATGTTGTAAACTCTATTACTTCCCCTAGACTGGAGGATAGTGTTCCACCATTCTAGTGCTGAACTCTTAAACAGATTGGAAGCAAACATTATCTTATCCTCTTCCGCACACTTGCTTATTTTTAAGACAGCCTCAGTCTTTTCTATCCAGCGTGATGCAACGGCCCCTTCATTGCACGAGAATTCCCTTGGTTTACAAGACCAGAATTCCTTATAAGAACAACCATAAGACATGGTTCTTCTTCTTTTAGGAATGAGCGCTTGAAGTACGGGTCCATTATTTACGCTGTGTTCAGGTTCAGTGGGACGTTTGCTGCTATGGTTACTTTTATTATCCACTTCCCTAACTGTTTTGATAATATATGGCATTGCATCTATTATCCCTTGTGCCACTATGTGTTGGATGGCACTGTTATCCACTTGGTTTCCATTATTGTTGTTGTTCTGGTTATCAGTATCCAGGTTATGGTCATTCTGGTTATCATTATTCTGGTTTTCCTGGTTCACTTCGTTGTCCATCTGAATTTTTAAACATTTGCCACTTATTAATATCACAAAATAATATTTAAGGCAACCAATCACACAACGCACATATTGGTCAAAAACGTTGCGACTTACTCTTTCTTATAATATGCATCTAATACAAACTGGAACTGGAATCTAAAATTACAATACTAGTGTGCATCACTAACTACAAAGTGGTCTATACTACGATAGATATATTATTATTATAATTTTTTTTCATACACACGTATTATATATATATTACTATATTATTAATATTACTACCTCCACCATCACCTTCACTTGTATGGGTTCATCCAGAACTCCATATTACGCTCGTCGTACTTCCAGACGAGTCGTTCTTCGATCTGCCTCATCCTGTCACTATTTTCTAAAATCTCCTCACCGAAGGTTCGGAGCTCTTGCACATTTTCTGCACTCATTGGGGGTGCAGGTGCTAGTACTGGATCTGGGTACTGTGGCATGGGTTCTTCCTGGGGGTATGGATTTTCTAGGATTTCCCTAATGTATTCATCATTATCATAGTAGGGATCTAGAGGGTCCAGACCTGTGTAAGCTGCTAGGTTTGGCATGGGTTCGTCTGTTAGGTGGTAGCGTTATACATAATCCCTATGATCATCGAACCACGGATCGTAGTCTGGGTCTAAGGGATTGGGTGCTGGTATCCTGGGTATCTCTTCTGGGTTAAAATCATGCATTTGGATTTGATTTTCTGGGTTGTTTTCAATCTCCATTGGCTGTGTGGGAAACAAGGGTAATGGTTGAGGGGCTATGAGTTGCTCCAGGTTTGGGTCGGCAACTGTGGTTGCTAAGATATGGAAGTTTGCTAAACTCCTATTGAGCATGTCTTGGGAGTGGGCATATGTTTCTCTCTTAGCGGCTGCTAGAACTCGCTGCTGTTGTAACTTTTTCATTCTCTTCCTACGCTCATGTGCTCCCCTACTGAACCATCCTCTCTTTTTAGGAGGGAAAGACTCTTCAGACTGAGCCTTAAACACAAATATCCCATCTTCATTGTCAGCTGAATAACCTGAGAGGGCAGGCTGTGAAGAGGTGCCTTCGCTCCTAGGTGAGCCGGACAACTGACGATAAGCGTCGGAGGGTCCTTGATCGCTCATACTGTTAACTAACAAATAGTCAAATAACACACAATAATAAAATACAGATATGCACGTATTTCCGTAATTAATTTCCTAACGATTTGAACAATATCTTGGTGTCAGCAGAACACTTCTGTGGCTGAATCAGTGGCTTAGCTCTGATACCACCTTCTGTCGCAACCCCCGTCCCCTGACAACCCGGGAACGGGCGGCCGCAGCCAGTTTTGGTAGTATCGGTGTTTATCATTTTGGCAGTGGAATCACATCAGAACCGTAGTTAGGAAATATATTATCAGAGTAAAATACCACACTTTCTTAATATTAAACACGTGGGAATAATCCCAAGTTTTAAGTACACACATTTTCATAGGGAAAAACCCTATTTTATTTTAAATAAAACATCTCTTTATTTTAGGTAACTTTATTGCCACTTTTCCAAGCCTTCAGTGCTGTCTAACTGGCTTCTATTTGGTTTTCACATTTTGTCCGTGCATGGAGCTACACTACTGGTCTTCTTTTTGAGAGAAATGATTGGCGTGGCCCCACGGTGGGCGCCAACTTGTTGTTACAACGAGAATGAGACCTGTAGTAGTGATCAGACTGATTAGGTAAAAGACTTCAAGGGTTGAAGTTTGCCTAACGCAGGTCGTGGGGTCCCCCCACGTTTGCAAGACGTGGAGAGAGGTTCACTAGTTATGTTTGTTATTTACTTTAAGATCCTCGGCTGAAGGGTGTTCAGCCTTAGATGCAAAGGCAAGTAAATTGTGTGTGTTGGAATGAAGATGAGAGACTTGTGTGAAACAAGTTCTCGAGAGAGAAGAAGAAAGACCAGAGATCCAAGAAGGTCTAAGCTGATCCGGAATGTCCTGAATGTATTCAATGAAGTGTCATTTATAGGGAAAGAGGTTTCTCAAAGGAGAAACCTTTGACTAGTGAATCTGGCTTGCAGTGAGGGACTTACCCTTTTAGGGGTTGAAGCGTTCAGACCTGCGGGTAAAAGAGGACTCCCTGTGCACAAGCTTACTTTTGCGGCTGTGGGAGAATTGTTTAAGTAATCAGTGAAGTGACTGATTACTGTACACATTCTTTTTGTTGTTTACCTAAGTTCCCGGGTTTTAAACATTTTAACCCTTCAAGCTGTTATGTATACTTAGTCAATTTATTGAGGCTTGAGCTACCCCCGTCATCAGTTAGTAATACCGGGACTCAGGATCCTTAGCTATGTCAAATATCGGAGTATGCTTAAGATATCAGGCTCCCGAGTTTTTAAAATTGACCCCTAACACCAATAACCTTCTTACAACTCGTCAATATGTTTGAATCATTAAAAAATATGGGTTAAATGGATTGTGTTCAGATGACCCGAATTTACGTGTGTACGGGTTAGGATTGAAATCTTTGACACAATTGATAATATGTGTCGGTTCGGGTTACACATTTCTACCCTTTAACCCGATTACCTACCAACCTGACACGATTAACAACCAAACTAACACTACACTCAGTCTAACAAAATAACTTTTAGTTGAAATTAGGCCTTAAAGGATTATTAATCCACTCTATACGCATAAAGAGACATCTAAGTTAGCTTTCTAATAATTAGTAGTTTATGTAAGTGAGGAACACATCATCTGGACTACTTTATTTTCTTCTTTAAACTATGTATTAATATTGATAGTTTTTTTTTGAACGGCGACTTTCTACAACAGACGATAGACATCACATCCACCGTTTACATTGGTAGGCCCATCCACCCCACTCCGGCATCCAAGACTAACTTGTCTTAACCGAGCCCACGCTTGATGCATCAGAGTTTGGCTAGGTGCTCCCCGAGAAAATTTCCAGCTACCCACCCGATTGACCAGGAGCGTGTAGTTGCACCCTCCACAAGAGTCAAAGACTCTTTGGAGTAAATGCACTGTAATAGAAAACTCGGGTGTGCTCCGCGAGTTTCGAACCTGTGACCAGGCCTCTATCCACATCATTGCATGACCGCTGGGCTGTGAACCCAGGGTCTTAGTAGAGTTTAGTTTTCTTTTTAAAACTTGGCATAACCGCATCATGATTGGGCTTAATTAGGACATTTAGTCACCCAAACACCTCACACTGTGTGGAGAGAGAGTGCATAACTCTTCCACGCCCACTACACCACCCCGCTCTTCATGCCACTAGGGTGTTGCCTCTCTCCAAATTAGAATCTCTACGGGTGTTTTTCCATTTTCAAACCGTGACCCACGTGTTTTTTATTGCACCCTTACCCTTGCCTTTGCCCCTGACTACTCTTTGCATTTTTTATGTAGAGGGGAAAGCCTACATGATTCATGTGACGTCTACGTAACAGGATGGAGACTTTGTTTTTGTCCTCATGACTCCATGTGGTCTAAGCAATGGAAGGGAAGTGAATTTCATATAAGTATTTTCATTATCGGAAATTCATTTTCGTTATTGTCAGAGGCGGCCCTGGGGGTGGGCGGGGAGGACCACAGGGCAGGGCTCGATATTTCGATGGACACGCTATTTTAAAGGAAAAACCCGATATGTATATGTAATTTTTTTTAATAGGGTATACCCATATAAAAACCAACATAGGCTCACTTACAATATTATTCTTATGGTTTAGATTAGTTATTAGTCCATTGGTATCAGGTTTAGACCTTTAGTGAACCCAATACCCAATTTCGTTAAGGCCTAAGGGCTCGTTCTTTTGAGTTTGAACATGGTACACGAATTCTTAGGGACGACCTTATTATTGTGATAGTTTTCAATATGTTTTTCTTTAATTTATTTGAGACGAAGTTTTTATTTAGACTAGTGTGATGATGAGCTACTACTAAAAATTTGTATCTTTCTTTGTGATTGATAGTCTTGGTATGATTAGGTAGACTTTACATATTCATGTCTTAATAGTTAGTTTGATTTTGTTGATTTTAAAAGTTAAACATTCCTAAAATACACATTATCCACCAAAGCACATTAACATGTTTATGTTATTTATGGCCATACAACAATGCTTGCTTGATGGATTATTGACGATGGATTATTGACGATGGATTTGACTTGCATTTTTTTTGAAAGGCATATTTCTCGAATGCTATGATGTAACCACTTTTATAAGATTGTCTCTCTCATGGCACTAATTAAGAAAGTAAATGCGGGCTTTTGCTTAAGACCAAACGATGTGGGACCGGCAACCGGTAAGATGGTGCGAAAGCCTCCTTCAAGCCGAAACAACGCCCCGTAGGGTGGCGTGGAGGCGACGTGGTATTCTCAAATGGCATTGGGGGAGAATGGTGGGTGACGTGTAGGTAGGCGATTGGTGGGTGGTGTTTGGGTTTGTTTTGATTGGTTGGTTAGATTTTAATTTTGTGTGTGTTTCCAAAAAAAAAAAAAAAAAAAAACAAGGAATGTAACATAAATGTATTTGAACATTTTTATAAAAAGAATGTAAAAAGCGCCTACTAGTTTTTTTTTAAATGTTCAAAATTTGTATGTTACATTTTTATTGGACATATATATTATGTAACATGAAATTTTAACATTTTTTTTAAAAGTAAACTACTCGACACTTTTTTTGTTTTTTCTTTTATAAAAATGTTCAAATATATGTATATATTTTAACCCCCCCCCCCCCCCCCCCTTCAAGCCGCTCCACTGTTGATGTTTGTCTCCTTCCTTTATTGGCCCGGTCGGTTTTTAAAATTGCTTCAACTAGTGAACTACGTCTAGTTTTTTAAACATGTGTTTTTTCATATAATGATTTTGTTCATTTTAGCACTGATATTAACATATTTAATCAGTTCATCTAGTTTGGTTATTAAACATAGTTGCGCAACCGATCAGATATAACCACACTTACTAAAACAAACAAACAAAAATACGTGTAAAATCATCTTCACCTTCTTAATATCGATCAGATATAACCACATTTACTAAAACAAAAAATATGATGTGTTAAATCGTCTTCACCTTCTTAATTCTTAAAACAAACAAAAAAATATGATGTGTAAAATCATCTTCACCTTCTTAATATAGAATTTCATGTTCATTTACAGAGTTAAACTCGGCTCGTTTGAACATACAAGAGCTCAAGCTCAAGCTCAGCTCGTTTTGAGCACTATTTCTAAAACTCGCTCTCAGGTCGTAAGTAGTTTTTCAAGCTCAAACTAGTATGTTCATTATTTTATATAAACTAGGTTTATTACTATGGCCGCGTTGCGGCGAACTTCTTTTGTCATTTAGTCTGTGTTTACATGTGTTTTGAAATCACTACGAGCGCGTTACGCACAGAACCGCTAACAAGAATAAAAAGAAAATGTAGAAAAAAAAACAGTATAAGATAACCGAAAGAAAATCAACAAAAAAAGTTTTATGGTAATGATGTTGTTCGTATGAAACCCGTGGTCAGAGATGAGCAAATGGTATTGGGTACCGGTACCGAATCTCCCGAACCGAAAGATTTTAAGTCAATTCGGTAGCAACCTTTTGCTTTCCTGGTACCGGTTTGCTACCAGTTTTTACCTTCATATACCTGTACCGTAACCGGTATTTTCGATACCATTCCATTTCGTCCAGAAGTGTTTTCGTCCAAGGGAGGGTGTTTCGGGTGGGTAGTGTTTCGGGTGGGTAGGGGTGTTTGTCCAAGAGAGGGTGTTTCGGGTGGGTGGGTAGGGGTGTTTGTCCAAGAGAGGGTATTTCGGGTGGGTGGATTTTAATATTTAAGTATTTATAAAAAAAAACAATTTTTAAGTGTTATTAAAAAGTCAACAAAAGATGACAAAGGGCCCAGAAGTGTTTTCGTCCAACTGTTTCGGGTGGGTATTGCAAAAATTCCACTTTATTATTCATTAACTTTGTCACGTGTCTATATGTTATATGTATATGTTATATGTGAGTGGATGTACTGAACCAATAAGGAAAGTTTACTATTACTATGATGTGACAACTACTATTCATTAGGTTGGTTTATTAATATATAGGATAATTTATATACATTTATAATTACTTTTACATACCTATAATTATTAATTTATATAAACATGGTATATATTGTTTTGGGTTATATATACATATAGTATATATTAGATTAGATGTGTACAAATCGGCTAAGAAAACCGAACCCATTTTTTTTTGGGAAGTAAAAACCGGTTTCTAGAAAATGTTAAACTAACAATGTTAAAAACTTGTTTTATACTATACATGTATTATTTTTTTAAAAATAATAGGTTTGTTTAGGCTCGTGAACCTACTCGAGCTTGATAAGTGAAGCTTGTGCTCGTCCTCAAACTCGCTTTAGTTTGACGAGATTCAAGCTTTTAGCATGCTGATCTCGAGTAGCTGATAAACGAAAAAAAAGGTTAAACTAACAATGTTAGTTTCTTCTAATTATATTTAGACTTTATTAAATAAGTTTTTTTTTATCTCAAAGCCAACTTTTACTAAAATATAGACCCCAACAAGAAACTTAAAAAAAAAAAAAAAACTAGTTTACACTAGATCATAAAAAGCACACCAATCTATCAAAAAAGCACACCAATCTGCCAGTATTCCTCATCCTCTTACACTTGAACCTCGAATCTTCGGGTGTACCGCATTTGTTCATATACCCAAAACCAATCAAAACAAGCTTGGACCATGTGCTGGAAAATGTGTATTTGTCGGCTATGAGATCGATCAAATAGGTTACCGATATTATAATCCAACAACTCGTCAAATGTTCACCACAATGAATGTTGACTTTCTTGAAACAAAATACTTTTATAACACCCAACTCAGTGGTCAGGGGGAGAATGACAGTATAGCCACTCTGAGCTGGTTAACCCAAATTCCCTCATCTGAAGAAGTCACAACAGAAAACTATCACAGTACTGCGAGTCCTTCAAACACAGGCACACAATCCGCGGAGCACGATACCACTGAAGAAAGTCCATCCAACGTGATGCCTGAGGTAAGAAACACTGAGAACCCTGAGTGTTCTACGTCTTATAACTATGAGACAACAGGGGAACACATAGAACCGACAACTACAGAACAGGTTGATCCAGTTGTTGAACAGGTTGAACCAGTTGTTGAACAGGTTGAACCAGTTGTTGAACCAGTTGCAGCAGAGACTACTGGAAGATACTCTCTCCCACCTAGAGCCAATAGAGGGCTTCCTCCAAAACGGTACTCCCTAGAGAGGGAGACCAGAAATTCAAGATATCCTGTAGCTAATATGGTCAACGGGAACTTATCTAACAGTGCGAAAGCATTTGTTACTTCTCTATACACTGAACAAATACCTAATTCCGTAAAGGAAGCTCAAGGTAAGAAGAACTGGGAAGAAGCAATGGAAGTGGAGATGCGTGCTCTAATGAAAAACAACACATGGGAGAAGTGCATTCTTCCTAAAGGAAAGAAAACAGTTGGATGCCGGTGGGTGTATTCGATTAAATATAAACCAGATGGCTCTATTGGAAGATACAAAGCCCGGCTTGTAGCCAAAGGGTACACTCAGACGTATGGGATTGATTACTCTGAGACATTTTCTCCTGTTGCAAAAATGGATACCATAAGAGTTCTCTTTTCCGTGGCAGCTAATAAGGATTGGCCCCTTCATCAATTTGATGTTACAAATTCATTTCTTCATGGAGACCTAACTGAAGAAGTTTACATGGAAGCACCTCCAGGTTTTTCAGGGGGTTTTAAAGATGGGGAAGTTTGTAGATTGAAGAAATCTCTATACGGGCTAAAACAGTCTCCTCGGGCATGGTTTGGAAAGTTCACCTTGGCCATGAAAGAATATGGATATCACCAATGTCACACCCCGACCACGTGAGACAACGAAACGTGGCGGAAACGTCGGGGAGTGTTGTAACAGAATTAATTGTTTCAAATCCATGGCAATTGAAGTTTCGTTTTATTAATCAAACATGAAAGTTTACATTGTTTTAAACAAGAACCAAAGAGTACATAACATAAATTAACTAGTTCTTGTCTCGTTTTAAGTCACTAAGGCACAGGTCCGCCTAAGTATGTCTTGATAAGTCCTATACATCATCTCCTGAAAACACATGTGAAAATAGGTACGTCAGCATAAAAATGCCTGTGAGATACATAGGTTTTGTGAAAATAGGATTCATGACTTGTAAGTTTAGAAAGAGTTGTTTAATAAAGTGTAGTCATGAACCTTGTAAATTGTTTTGTCTTGTAAATCATTTGAAAAACGATAAGATTAGATGATATGTATAAATAAGAGAATAATGTATGGTTAAATGAATAACCATGTAAAATGAGTTTGTATAAAATAAGTTGTTTGTAAATTAATGTCTTGTGAAAAGTATGTTATTTGTATAAAATGTTATATGTCCAAATTGAAATGATTCAAATAATGCTACGATATGTAATACCATACAATCACTTATATATAGGAAGTACCAGCGGCGTATCCACCATGCTTGTATCATATTACACACGCCTCGTTACTTAAATCACTTACTCAAACCAAACCAACAACGTAAGATGTTTATGTTTTAACCAATTGCCAAATGTATTGAATAATATGTCAAAATGTTTATGTCAAGATGTAAGTCATGTAATGTATAACCAATGTCAATAATGTTTATGTGTCAAATGTAAATCATGTAATGTGTAACCCAAAATGATATGTATGGCTAGTGAGATATATCAACTAAACCATATGCACAAAAACAAAGTATTGAAGTAAAACATGGTTTAAATCAAAGCTATGTTTTGTGGAACAAATGCATGCTATACTGATATAAACATCTATGCGGTATTGTGAAAATGCATACATCCAAGCCTTGAGACTGAGGCGATAAACCCTTAAACAATTTAAAGGTTTATCTATGTTATGTGTATCGAATTCGGTCATTCCTTCCAATCCACACCTACCCAGGATTTCAGGAACGGGAGTTGTCAATTCCTATGGTACCACTACCTACTAACGAACGGCGTAGCTAATGTTAATGAATGTATTGTTCCATTTTAAACAAACCAAATGCCATACCAAAATGTAAGCATGTGATGAAAACAAGTGTACTAAGTATGTAACAAATGGACATACATAGCATAAAATGTAAATGTAAAACAATGTACTAAGTATGCACACAATGGACATACATAGCATAAAATGTAATGAAATCATGTACTAATAAACATAGCATGTATATAATGTGAAAACATGGAAAGCATGAAAGTAACAAGTAGGCACATGTGTTTCACCCCAAAACAGTTTGGAAAACAGTAAAAGAGGGGTCTATGTACTCACTTGAGATTGCTTAGTAGTCCTTGAGTAACAACCAAACAATGCTAGAGATCACGGATATCAAACGTCACCTAATATAGGTAACTATGTTAATAAACCGGACCTATATAGGAGGATTAGATAGAATGAGGGTTCGTAAACCAAACGAGTATGGAGACTCGTGTCATAAGGTTTAACAAAGCCTACATACTAAATGAAACCTAACCTAAGTTCTTACGACCCATTACGACCCGTTTAGGTAGCTTAACGCGTCGTTTTCGTGAAACGCGTTCGCCTAACTAATCCTATGACATGTATTATATGCCTAAAATGTTTAATTATGTTACATAATCAGTTAAGTGACGAAAGTTTAGGTTTCATATGCTTAATTACCAATTATACATGAAAAGGGTATTCTGGTAATTTACCTAAGGCATATAAACTACCTATCATACAACTACTTAAACGAAGCGGCCATAATGTATAACCTCGGAAGGTTATTCCCTATACACTATGGTCACCTAAGGTATTTGGTCGGATCCTAATGATCGACCAAATGGGTCGGGTTCGAAGGTATAAGCGATTTATTAGATCGCTTACCCTTACGACCCTAGACAACGTGGTAATCAGTAGGCATAGTCCCAAGGGACTATAACCATCGTGATTACAATCACGTTGCGAAGTTCAAACGAACTTCGCATTGACCATAAACTGGTCAACGCAGAAAGTCAAACAAAGTTTGACTTTCGGACTCGAAAAGCAATAAAAGAACGAAGGAATACTTACGAAGGGTCCCCGAATGCTAATCTCGATCCAAGTAGCTCAGGTATGAAACAATGGTTTCAACTTAGAGCTTCTCAAATCAAGATTCTTGTGGGTTTTGGCAAATGAAGGCAAGGGGTATTTATAGGATTCGTAGAGCCATTAAGATCGTTCCTCGTTAACCGTGCTTCAATCTCAACCCTCCACCTCAAAACCCTGGTTTTTGAAAACCATTAGAGCCCATGGTATTGCCCCAAAACCATGTGCAAGGTGGAATGGACCAGATTCAAAGTTTCTACAAGTTTCTGCTGTCTGGAGACAGCTTACGGACCGTAACACTCACAATGTTGAGGTCCGTAAGCTAACAACTTTACAGAATTGTCAGTTTTGGTCCCTGTTATGCATTTGAGCTATTTCTGACACGTTTAAGGCCCGTTAACCCCATTTCAAAGCTCTAAAATGAAGTTAAACTATAGGGAACTTAAAATGTGCTAAAAAATATCTCGGATGTCGCTTCGTTTAGCCGTACGGTTGCGATGTTCGCTTATTTACGACGGAATGCGCATAAGCGCGGAAAATGATCCGAATGGCGTGACGAATGGATTTTTCTTATGCCAAACACTAAAATAAAATATTTTAGTGCTTACATAAATTTTTGGATGTCCGGATGTATTCTGAACGTAAGTTATGCGCGAAAGTGCAAACTTGTGCACTTTTTTGACGCTTTTAGTCCCTAAATGACCAAAAAGTTTATTTAAGCACACCGAACCCCTCAAAGCCTATTTCTAAGCTATGTAAAGGATATTTAGGGTGTGTTTAACTTATGGCCATGTTCCGGAATGTCTGTTACAGTTCAAATTGGCATACTTTCGCAGTTTGTCAAATTTAGTCCCTGTAAGTGAATTAACTTGATTTCGGCATACCAAACCATCCAAAACTTATTTATAAGTTATGTAGAGGTATTTTAAGGTATGTTAAGCCTATTTCACTATTCCGGAGTGTTCGTTGCATTAAACTGGTTATATCTTCGCATTAGAGCGCGTATAATCCTCCAGAAAGCGATTTAAAGCTTGAAATCGAACAAGAGTTGATATGTGCAAACGATACACATATTTTTACAAATCCCAAGTATGAAATACAATATTTCATTGGTTTGGCATTTGTTTGATGGTCGCAGTGACACAGGTGTCACAGTCTCCCCTACTTTAGGAAATTTCGTCCCGAAATTAATTCGTAGGAGTCTGTCTGTGGCTTTGTGTTAAGTAACCATTAAAGATAAGCAAGGCATAATCCTGTTATTTCTCTTTAACGGACATTTTTCAGAAATGAAAAATGAACGGAGTTATTTTCAACAGGCATTCTTTAGAAACGAAAATGAACGAAACGAGTCATTTTTCCACAATTTCTTCAGAAACAAAAATGAACACAACGAGTCATTTTTCACAATTTCTTCAGAAACGAAAATGAACGGAACGAGTCATTTTCCACCATTTCTTCAGAAACAAAAATGAACGGAAGGAGTCATTTTTCACAATTTCTTCAGAAACGAAAATGAACGGAACGAGTCATTTTCCACCATTTCTTCAAAAACAAAAATGAACGGAATGAGTCATTTTTCACAATTTCTTCATAAACGAAAATGAACGGAACGAGTCATTTTCCACAATTTCTTCAGAAACAAAAATGAACGGAACGAGTCATTTTTCACAATTTCTTCATAAACAAAAATGAACGGAACGAGTCATTTTCCACCATTTCTTCAGAAACAAAAATGAACGGAATGAGTCATTTTCCACCATTTCTTCAGAAACAAAAATGAACGGAACGAGTCATTTTTCACCATTTCTTCAGAAACGAAAATGAACGGAACGAGTCATTTCCCACTATCTCTTCAGAAACAAAAATGAACGGAACGAGTCATTTTTTCACAATTTCTTCAGAAACGAAAATGAAAGGAACGAGTCATTTTCCACAATTTCTTCAGAAACAAAAATGAACAGGGTTAACTCTAGATACACGACAAAACTTGCTATGGTTTCTGTGCACTAAATTGCATAATTATGTATGCATCCATAATTACGTAATTCCTTGCACAGTCCGCACAGTTTGTTTTGTAATGTTTTGGGGAAGGATATCAAACTTGTGATGAGGGTGACTAGACTACCCTAGGGTCCTTTTAATTAGATCGACAGAGGATCTTCTTAGTTAGGCCACCAAGGAGTCCCTTCAGCTATTTCATCACATGATATTCCTAACCAGATTTTTGGATCAATCTGTTTAACTAGACCACTCAAGGGGTCTAATTATGGAGTAGTACTTTATAACCCAAGGGACTTAACTACTATGTAGAAGTCCATTAAGGATTTTAGATAACAAAAACTTGGATTACACCAAAATCATAAAAGGGAACACATAAGCACATAATCACATAGTTGCTTAACTCAGTTATTAATTTGTTATTAACTTGTTAGTGATTGAATATGGACATTCAAAGTACACCAGGAAACCAGTCGCTGGACTTCAATGTCCTCTGGGATCTATCTGAAAAGATAGGATGATCCCCAAAATTCAATTTTGTTTTCAAAGATACGTAACATTCGAATTAAGGAACACAAAAATTTTAAGATTCACGAAAATATCCTTAAGTACCCTTATTAAGGATTTATAGTGGTACTTTGGGTATTCGTCTTGTGTTGTAACTTGCGCCTTGCACTTCGTTTCCTTAGAACAAACAGGTACTTAGGAATTTCGTGGAAACGCAAGAGATCCTAAGATGGAAATATTTTGGGGGTAGTTTGCTTTTCAAGGAATACGATTCCTTGATTGTCGGTATTGTAAGGGATATGTTGTTTATACATGCAACCACATAAATACATTGCAATGTAAATAAAAGATTTATTTATAAACAACGATAACAACTGTTTCTTGGACCTTGACAACAAAAGAGAATAATACATAAGGATTGATTATTTCTAAACAGCGTTGTCTTCCATTCGGTCAGATGCTCATCCCTGTGCTGGATTTGCATTAACAAATCTTCGGGCAGTTGTTCCTGAAATGGCTCGTCTCGCCACAGTTGTAGCAAGTACCAGACGGAAAACGATCTTGAGTAAGGTTAACTTGGAGTTGGGTAGCAGCAAGATTTATAGCAGCTTTGTTTTGGATAGCAAAACGGCATATGTTAACCAAATGTCCCCGCCGTCCACAGTAGGTACATTTGGAGCAGGGCATGAGGTTTGAATGATGACGGTTGCATCGCCTGCACCATGGGGCAGCTCCTATGTATGGCTTCCTAGCCGGTGGCCTTGCCACTAGGCTAGGTCCCGCTTGATTAGGTGTAACTGCTGCGGGTTTCCTTGAAGCTTTACGTTTCTTTGGTTTTGGTGAGGACTTGGCTTCCATCTCCTTTGGTGATTCTTGAGTGGCTTCATCCTGGAGACGATACATGGCAGTAGCTAATTCGACAGTCTTCAGGACTACTTCGCCTATTTGCTGGGCAAATTTGGCTGTCTGCTCGGATATCTGAACGTCACCGCGATGAAGTGACATTCTAGAAGAAAATGAAAGACATAGGAAGAAACAGGTGAAAGGTTATCGGATAATCAAAACAGAATGGTAACGCATGAAAATTGCGATCATTTGTTTGTTACCTAAGGCAAATAAATGAGACGGTGACTACTCAAAGTAAGCGGATCATATTAATGTATCACTGAAGACATGCTCGCCTATAAGTGAACACTCACCCCAAGAGTTCCCAGGTAAGAGTGACTGGTCCGATACTGCGGATTTGTACGAACACTCTAGCCTTCGACAGAAAACTCAGGGTACAAGCATTCACTCTTCCAGTTTGCACGTGTTCACATTATAAGACCCAAACTTTGACGAGATTTTGAAAACTCAAAGGGGTTCAAAACCTTATAACAAAGGGTTCAAAACCTTACAATAGAGGGTTCAAAACCTAGTAATCAATCATCCTAGAACAGATGATTAGTTTTCAAAGCGGTTTTGAAATTTATGTTCTTGTTGTGGTTGTCGCCTAAGGATAGGTGACGGTATTGTTTTATGACTAAACGCAAGTAAACTCGCGTTAGGGTCCTAGAAAGGTTATAGACTAGGTCAAAGCATTACTAATAACCTAATTCCCTATAACCATTGGCTCTGATACCAACTTTTCTGTCACACCCCGACCACGTGAGACAACGAAACGTGGCTGAAACGTCGGGGAGTGTTGTAACAGAATTAATTGTTTCAAATCCATGGCAATTGAAGTTTCATTTTATTAATCAAACATGAAAGTTTACATTGTTTTAAACAAGAACCAAAGAGTACATAACATAAATTAACTAGTTCTTGTCTCGTTTTAAGTCACTAAGGCACAGGTCCGCCTAAGTATGTCTTGATAAGTCCTATGCATCATCTCCTGAAAACACATGTGAAAATAGGTACGTCAGCATAAAAATGCCTGTGAGATACATAGGTTTTGTGAAAATAGGATTCATGACTTGTAAGTTTAGAAAGAGTTGTTTAATAAAGTGTAGTCATGAACCTTGTAAATTGTTTTGTCTTGAAATCATTTGAAAAACGATAAGATCAGATGATATGTATAAATAAGAGAATAATGTATGGTTAAATGAATAACCATGTAAAATGAGTTTGTATAAAATAAGTTGTTTGTAAATTAATGTCTTGTGAAAAGTATGTTATTTGTATAAAATGTTATATGTCCAAATTGAAATGATTCAAATAATGCTACGATATGTAATACCATACAATCACTTATATATAGGAAGTACCAGCGGCGTATCCACCATGCTTGTATCATATTACACACGCCTCGTTACTTAAATCACTTACTCAAACCAAACCAACAACGTAAGATGTTTATGTTTTAACCAATTGCCAAATGTATTGAATAATATGTCAAAATGTTTATGTCAAGATGTAAGTCATGTAATGTATAACCAATGTCAATAATGTTTATGTGTCAAATGTAAATCATGTAATGTGTAACCCAAAATGATATGTATGGCTAGTGAGATATATCAACTAAACCATATGCACAAAAACAAAGTATTGAAGTAAAACATGGTTTAAATCAAAGCTATGTTTTGTGGAACAAATGCATGCTATACTGATATAAACATCTATGCGGTATTGTGAAAATGCATACATCCAAGCCTTGAGACTGAGGCGATAAACCCTTAAACAATTTAAAGGTTTATCTATGTTATGTGTATCGAATTCGGTCATTCCTTCCAATCCACACCTACCCAGGATTTCAGGAACGGGAGTTGTCAATTCCTATGGTACCACTACCTACTAACGAACGGCGTAGCTAATGTTAATGAATGTATTGTTCCATTTTAAACAAACCAAATGCCATACCAAAATGTAAGCATGTGATGAAAACAACTGTACTAAGTATGTAACAAATGGACATACATAGCATAAAATGTAAATGTAAAACAATGTACTAAGTATGCACACAATGGACATACATAGCATAAAATGTAATGAAATCATGTACTAATAGTGTACTAATAAACATAGCATGTATATAATGTGAAAACATGGAAAGCATGAAAGTAACAAGTAGGCACATGTGTTTCACCCCAAAACAGTTTGGAAAACAGTAAAAGAGGGGTCTATGTACTCACTTGAGATTGCTTAGTAGTCCTTGAGTAACAACCAAACAATGCTAGATATCACGGATATCAAACGGCACCTAATATAGGTAACTATGTTAATAAACCGGACCTATATAGGAGGATTGGATAGAATGAGGGTTCGTAAACCAAATGAGTATGGAGACTCGTGTCATATGGTTTAACAAAGCCTACATACTAAATGAAACCTAACCTAAGTTCTTACGACCCATTACGACCCGTTTAGGTAGCTTATGCTACTTTAACGCGTCGTTTGCGTGAAACGCGTTCGCCTAACTATCCTATGACAAGTATTATATGCCTAAAATGTTTAATTATGTTACATAATCAGTTAAGTGATGAAAGTTTAGGTTACATATGCTTAATTACCAATTATACATGAAAAGGGTATTCTGGTAATTTACCTAAGGCCTATAAACTACCTATCATACAACTACTTAAACGAAGCGGCCATAAGGTATAACCTCGGAAGGTTATTCCCTATACACTATGGTCACCTAAGGTATTTGGTCGGATCCTAATGATCGACCAAATGGGTCGGGTTCGAAAGTATAAGCGATTTATTAGATCGCTTACCCTTACGACCCTAGACAACGTGGTAATCAGTAGGCATAGTCCCAAGGGACTATAACCATCGTGATTACAATCACGTTGCGAAGTTCAAACGAACTTCGCATTGAACATAAACTGGTCAACGCAGAAAGTCAAACAAAGTTTGACTTTCGGACTCGAAAAGCAATAAAAGAACGAAGGAATACTTACGAAGGGTCCCTGAATGCTAATCTCGATCCAAGTAGCTCAGGTATGAAACAATGGTTTCAACTTAGAGCTTCTCAAATCAAGATTCTTGTGGGTTTTGGAAAATGAAGGCAAGGGGTATTTATAGGATTCGTAGAGCCGTTAAGATCGTTCCTCGTTAACCGTGCTTCAATCTCAACCCTCCACCTCAAAACCCTGGTTTTGGAAAACCATTAGAGCCCATGGTATTGCCCCAAAACATGTGCAAGGTGGAATGGACCAGATTCAAAGTTTCTGCAAGTTTCTGCTGTCTGGAGACAGCTTACGGACCGTAACACTCACAATGTTGAGGTCCGTAAGCTAACAACTTTACAGAATTGTCAGTTTTGGTTCCTGTTATGCATTTGAGCTATTTCTGACACGTTTAATGCCCGTTAACCCCATTTCAAAGCTCTAAAATGAAGTTAAACTATAGGGAACTTAAAATGTGCTAAAAAATATCTCGGATGTCGCTTCGTTTAGCCGTACGGTTGCGATGTTCGCTTATTTACGACGGAATGCGCATAAGCGCGGAAAACAATCCGAATGGCGTGACGAATGGATTTTTCTTATGCCAAACACTAAAATAAAATATTTTAGTGCTTACATAAATTTTTGGATGTTCGGATGTATTCTGAACGTAAGTTATGCGCGAAAGTGCAAACTTGTGCACTTTTTTGACGCTTTTAGTCCCTGAATGACCAAGAAGTTTATTTAAGCACACTGAACCCCTCAAAGCCTATTTCTAAGCTATGTAAAGGATATTTAGGGTGTGTTTAACTTATGGCCATGTTCTGGAATGTCTGTTACAGTTCAAATTGGCATACTTTCGCAGTTTGTCAAATTTAGTCCCTGTAAGTGAATTAACTTGATTTCGGCATACCAAACCATCCAAAACTTATTTCTAAGTTATGTAGAGGTATTTTAAGGTATGTTAAGCCTATTTCACTATTCCGGAGTGTTCGTTGCATTAAACTGGTTATATCTTCGCATTAGAGCGCGTATAATCCTCCAGAAAGCGATTTAAAGCTTGAAATCGAACAAGAGTTGATATGTGCAAACGATACACATATTTTTACAAATCCCAAGTATTAAATACAATATTTCATTGGTTTGGAATTTGTTTGATGGTCGCAGTGACACAGGTGTCACAACCAAAGCAACGCTGATCATACCTTGTTCCTCAAAAGGAGGAACGGCCTCGTAACTTGCTTGATCATATATGTGGACGACATGATTATCACCGGAGATGATGTAGAAGAAATAGCACAGCTGAAGAGAAATTTGTTTTCAAAGTTTGAAATGAAAGACCTTGGGAATCTCAAGTATTTCCTTGGAATAGAAGTTCTCAGGTCTAAACGGGGGATTTTCATCTGCCAAAAGAAGTATGTTCTTGATCTCTTGGCGGAAACTGGGTTGATTGATTGTAAACCAGCAGATACACCAATGGTGGTGAACCACAATCTTCACATGGAAGTCGATGGAAAGCTCGCAGACAGAGAAAAATATCAACGGCTCGTGGGCAAGTTAATTTATCTCTCCCATACTCGTCCTGATATAGCTTATGCTGTTGGAGTGGTAAGTCAGTTTATGCACCAACCGCAAGTTGCCCACATGGAAGCTGCTCAGAGAATTTTAAGATATCTCAAGGGAACGGCAGGCCATGGAGTGTTGTTCAAAACAAATGGACATCTAAATGTTGAGCTCTACACTGACGCAGACTGGGCAGGGGATAAGGGAAATCGAAGATCAACATCAGGATATTTTTCCTTGGTTGGTGGGAACCTCGTTACCTGGAGGAGTAAGAAACAGAAAGTAGTTGCTCTGTCGAGCGCATAAGCGGAATTTAGAGGTATAGCTCGAGGGTTAAGCGAAGTTCCGTGGATCAGGAAGCTGCTAGAAGACATTGGTTTTTCCCAAAAGGCTCCTAGTAAAGTCATGTGTGACAATACAGCTGCAATACAAATCTCAGAAAACCCAGTTCAACATGATCGAACAAAACACGTGGAGGTAGATCGACATTTCATCAAAGAAAAGTTGGAAGCAAGAATCATAGAACTCCCTCATGTTTCGTCAAAAGATCAACTCGCAGATATACCCACAAAGGCAGTCAACGGAAACGCGTTTAGTAGCTGTTTGAGCAAGTTGAGTATTGGTGACCCCACTACTCAACTTGAGGGGGAGTGTCGGAAATGAGAAACATAGATAGTGTAGGGGGCTAATGTGTAAAGTGGTGTCCTATATAAACACCATTCTTGTAACCCTAATAGCTTGAACAATACAATTTTTCAATTCAATTCCAACCTAAATCAGAGATTGTTCTCTATACCAACCAACAAAATCATACATGCATATAAATTTTAATTTAAAGCGTAAACAGATCTTTGTCAGTGAGCTGCATGTTTGAAAAAAAAGAATTATTGCTAAAGAAAATATAAAGAGTTAGTCGGAAAACTAAATTCAAAGAAATAAACACATTATTGAATTGATTGAAAAAATATAAATCATTCAAGAATAAAAAAAATAGATATTTAATTAATTTAATAGAAATATAAAAGAAGTTTAATATGTTGGTTAAAAAGAAAAGAGAAATATATAAAATAAACAAGAAACACTATTTTAGTAAATACTTTCAAGGAGTACCATTTTGATAAATAGTTTTTCCATCAACACTAGTTTAGGAAAAACTCTTGAATAAGTATACGCTGGTAGAAGATATTTTTTAACCTATTTACCCATACCAGCCAATGATGTTGTAGTCCAGTGGTTGCAACGGAGGTGGTAAGGTTTACCAACCTTGGTGGGGTTTCGAGTTCGAGGCTAGCTGTGGGCGATTTTTTCCCACAAAGTACGAGGAAGGGCTTTGCATTGCACTACCCCTCATTCGAACCCGGATGACTGTCTTTCATTAAACAGGGATGAAGCAGTCGGTGGTGCATTTTCCAACTGATCTACACCTTTAAAAATAAAGAAATAATTAACCATACCAATCATGTCTCGTGCTTGATGCTTGGCACCAACCCATAGGTGGAAAGTTTGTGATATAATTTACGTCAAAAAGTGAAATTAAAAAGTAAGAATAATTGAGACACTTGGGACATTATGATGTTAGGTAACAGCATTACATAATAATTAACATGCATGTTTTCTATTGGATAGATTGTTTGTTTTTAATAATAATAAAAAAGTAGATCAATGATACATTCCTAGATGTCCCTCCAACACTGAAAAATAGGACTGTTTAACGAATACGTGATATTAGTTAGGACCATGGTTTGTAAAACAAGGTCTCAGACCCGAGTATTTTCCGAGTAGTCGATACAAGGTAGGTTGTCGAGACGAATTTTTTCAACTCCGCCTAATTACTCGGAATCGATAAAACACGGTCAACATCGGCCAGATTCGGATCTATTAGGTCAACTCGGGCCGAGTTTGACTTAAAAAAAAATAAAATATAATTTCTTTTCCTATCATATTAAAGAATGATATCATTTTCATGTGTTTTGTTATAAATATTAGTAAATTTATGTTATTTGACATATATTAAATTTCTGAAAACTAATTTCTTTATAATTAAACATGTCCGAGTACTCCCCGAGTACTCTCCGCCTAGGCCTAGTACTCTCTACTCCTCGGTCGACCGACTAGGGAGCGCCTAGCGACTTTTGCAACCATAATTAGGACTCGAGCTCATAATGGTATAGGTTAAGTTAGTTCGACTCACAATCTTCAACTCAAACGACAAACCAAGCTCATTAACTATATCTTAAAAGAGAATGTCGTGGTCACCGACCATACAAGCCAAAACAAAAGTTCAGAAAAAGACAAAAGCCCATGAAGAGGCAAGTGGATTGTTAATACAAGAGGGTTGTGTGAACGTAAATTTTGTGATCCCCTATTTATCTTTTTCCAGGTTGAATAATGGCGGGCTCCAACACGTTAGAAGAAAAGAAGAAGCCATCAATGAATTACAATCTGAATAGAAAGTTGAGTTAAATGTCCGGATAACCCCTGTGGTTTGACCTTTTTTAGTCCCTAACTTTTTAAAATTGCAGCTATAGTCCTCAATTTTTTCAATTTCGTTCTCGGATGGTCCCTGGCGTGAATGGAGGCTAGTCTTTTCAGTTAAGTAGTTGTGAAATTATCTAAATACCCTTACTATTAAAAAATAAACTTTAAATCAATAACTAGCTTTAATCCAAACACACCTCTTCTTCCTCATATTTCATCTTCAATCCAAACACACCTCTCCTTCCTAATTCTTCACCACCACCACCACCACCACCATCCAGCTTTCACCACCGTATCCCACCCTTCACTCCGAATTGCCGCTACCCGTTATTCTGGCGACCACTTCAAGTGTATACCGACATGTTGACCTTACGTACGAGGTCACGGAACCATTGAAGATTCCGTAAGATTTTAACTATCTAATGATAATAATTTTTATATATATAACTGAAGACTCAAAACCAGTTAGTCCGACCTGGTTAGAGCAGAACTTCAGATGACCTAGCGAGGAACCTGCAAGATCACAAGGAAACAAGCACACCGTTAGCCTCGTCACAGGGAGGGGGGCCTCTCTGTGACCAAGCTCGGGCGTGAGAATAAGTATTTGTGAGGAGGAAATAGGTCAGGGAGAGAGAGAGAGGAGAGTTTAGAGAGAGAAAGTAGCGATTACCCCTTGCTGGAAGTCTTGGCGGGGTATTTATAGCTTTTGGGTGTGCAGACGTGGCAAGTTAGTTAGGGTCGGACCAGTCATTATCATGGCGGTTATGGAAGTGGGGCCCAATTAGTTATGCCGCACCAATGTATCTGTCCGTTCCGTTTATGGCGTGAGGAGCGGTCCGACCTTGATGTGCCATAGTTCGGTTCTGCTTATGGCGATGATTCGGTCCGGTCAGGGACGTATCCTCATCAAGTCCCCCTAGTTCGTAGCGTTTCTTAGATAAAAGCTTCGAACTATAACGGCGTAACTTTGGCGGTCTGAGTCCCTGATTTGTCGTTTTGTTGAATTTTTTGAATTTTAAATTTTTGGGCGGTGACCTATTGTTGGGTGACCGACGGTTACTTTATTTTTTCCGCTTGATGTGACGCTTGATGTGCGTCAGTTATCATGACGTGTCGCCTTCTCATTGGCCATTGTGAGGCAGTGTATATCCCTATAAAAAGGGTAAAAAGTAATTTTAGTTTTTACTTTTTTCTATCTCGTCTTCTTCCTTATTTTTTTTCGTGAAAACAGACGATTCGTCGCACAGGTTAGTGTTTCTTTCATAATGGTGAAAAACAACTTGTCTGGTTGCTTTAATATTCTGAATAGAAATGGCTTAGCCTGGTATGTTGATAAATATGCAATTCCTGCTTCTTTACACCCTGTTCTCTCCGAAAAGGACACGCCTATTTATCCTTTTCCCTCGGGGAAGATAGGAGTTTATACTCGCCTGTTTGATTATTGCAACTATCGTCTTCCTCTGAAGAAGTTCTTGATCGGAGTTCTTGGATTTCACGAGGTTCATCTTTCTCAAATGAACCCCTTCGGCCTTGCCAAGGTGTGTCATTTTGAGTTGGCTTGTCGTGGTTTGGGATCCGACCCGGATTTGGATGTGTTCCGGGCTTTTTACAAATTGAATCGGTCCGGTAACTGGTATACCTTCGAGGTTAGAGATAAAAACTCCTGCTGTTATACATGGATTACTACTAGCATAAAAGATTGGAAAGAACGCTTTTTCTATGTTGATGACCGGTGCGTTCCGGAGTTTATGGTATGGAGGCTAAAGAAAACGAAGCTCCCACCTCCTCTTCCTGAAGACTTCGAATTTGATAGAGATTTATATGCAAATTTGATCAAAGAAGCGGGACGCATACAAAGTTATCCGGAACACATTCTTGTTATGGGACAGATCAGCACGATTTGGGCCGAACCGGAGTGGTATCCTACCCTTAGGTGGAATGGAAAGGGTTAGTCATGCCTTTACTTTTGATACGGTGTTCGTCGCGTCGCTCGTATAGTTATACATATATATATTATTTTTTTTGCATGCCTTTCATTATACCGGACTACGGATATTACTTGCTTGCTTTTTTTGCAGTTATGGGTTTGAGAGAAGCTTTAAGACTGAAGTCCTTTGATTCTAAGGAGCTTGAGATCCGAGCTACTAGAACGCCTAAGGGTGATCCTCCGTACCTAAGTGTGGTGCAAGAGAACCTTTACCCGATTCGGGAACCTGAGGCTCCGGATAATCAGGGAGGTTCAGCCGGTCAAGGAGGTTCGGGTTTGGGTCCCGTGGCGCAGACAGCGGGTACTGTTTTGGCTCAAGCTGTGGTGGTGGTTGGTGATGCCAAGGGTAAGAAAACCAGCTCGAGCGGGACGAAAGGGTCCGGTTCCAAGTTTGTGATCGAAGATGAAGGAGTCCACCTTTCTGTTGGAGACGAAGGAGTGCGTGATGAAGGTGTAAAAGAGGGTGGTGATGGAAAAGATGAGGAAGAAACGGAAGAAGAGGAGCATCCTCAGGTTAGCTTGAAAAGGAAGAGGGTTGTTCCGTCTAAATTCGGTCTGAAACCTAAGCAAGTGAAGAAGAAGAAAACGGACTTCAAGACTATCACATTAATGACGATGATGATCAGGTTACCGAGTTTTCTGCTGCCGGAGGCATATTGGCGAATTTAGATGCTCATCTTCATGGGGGTCGTACCCCAAGGGACCGCCCGGTAAATATTCCATCAAGCCCATTATCCTTCGGAGGAGGGGCTACCAAGGTTATTGCTGATGTTCACATGTCCGATCCTAAGAAGACCGAACCTTCTCCTTCGGGTAAGCCTACCACGGGGGTTGCCTCTAACGTGTCAAGGCCAAGCCCCAAGCCAGTTGATGGTGGGGACAATGCCTCTTCTTCCCCTTTATGGTATAACACTGAAGCTATTTTCTTGTCCCGGGAGCTAGGTTCGGGTGGCGTTGAAGATATGGACTCGGCTCGAGCGTTGGAAAAGTATGTGCCGGGGTGGTCATTAGTGAACAAGGATAGAATTGTGGACGCTCTTTCAGCCAAGATGGCATTATTTCATTTGGGGACCCCAGCTGAGCATTCTCACTACCGGAAGATGAGCGGGCCGGAGCTTGGGAACACCCTAATGCTGAATCAGGCTCAATCGAACTCTCTAGTGGTGGAGACGTACAAGCACTGGGTCGAGTCGGAGTCATCTTGTCGCAAGCTTCAGCGTGAAGTTGCTAATCTGAAGAGTGAAGACAATGTTCGATCGAAGACGAAACAAGAACTGACTTCCCTCCGATCTCAAGTCGATCGTTTAAAAGAACAGGTCTCGGAAGCAAAGGAAGTTAACAAGTCCTCTCAGGCCTCAGCTGCGGCAACTTATGAAGCTCGAGACAAAGCTATCCAAGACTTGGAAACTCTCAAGATGAAATTCGGTGATTTGGAGAGGAAGCTATCTGATTCGGAGAAGAAACACGTTTTTCTTCAGTTAAAGATGAATTAGAGAGGGCTCGTGACAGGGAGATTGAGTCACATAAAACGACGATTGATGAAGCGAAAGAGATGTTGATTCGTTGTGAAGGTGAAATGGTTGAATCGTACGCCCAACTGTCGGAGCTCATGCTTACCAAGCAATGGTTCCTGACAGACAGGGTCGCGTGGGTAGTCAAACTGGTGCATCAAAGCCCGGAGCTAGAAAAAGTTATTGCGGATTTGGTGAACAGTGTGAATGCGGTTGGGGCGAATGAAGGTATCAAGCACGGCTTCGAAGCCGCCAAAGGTTCTGTTCGATCCTTTGAAGAAGTCCCAGGGTATGATGTGAGTGCTCAAGATACATTAAATGCTGCGATAAAGGCTTTCGAAAATTTTCACATCTCCGTACTTGGCCAGGTCTTGGACTTGGTGGATAAACCCCTATCCGTCATTAAGCAAAAAAGCGAGCTCCCAATGGTGAAGGAGGACTTTGAAGCTTGAGATTCGATCTTTCTCGTCGTATGACTTTTGACTTTGCCTCGTCATTGTAACCGTACAATTTTTAAATTTCTGTTTCTCTTGGCTTGTAATCCGCACAATTTATTTTTGTTTGAAATATTCGACTAACAAGTTGTGCATGAAATCATGACTTTGATAACAATTATTCATTCCTGGCTACTTAGCTCTTAGTTTGCGTCCAAACTTCACTGTTCGACCAGGTTTTTTGTTCGGTCATCTTAGGTGACCGGGACATAATAAGAAATTTTATGATTTCTTTTGCTTAATGGATTGTTTATAATCGGACCGTTTTAAGTACGGACCGTTTTGCTTAATAGATTTTGTTATTTTTGAACTATTTAAGCCTTCTCGATCGGCGCGAGGCATGGGTCGAGGCTCGTTTGTGCACATTTATGAAATTGTCCGAACTTACACACATGCTATTCTTTATACTTATAAAAGTACCGATCGCTTTATTCATTGCTTCGTTAATCATAGGTCTGGGGAAAACCCTCCCGGTTACAAAGAAAATGGAAATTTGTCGGGGCATTACCCTCTCGACTTATACATGGAAATTGGAAATAAAAACAAGAAATAACAATCTTTTTTAGCCGTAGCAGACTATTCACATGAAACATTTCTTTAAATGCACCCCGTTCCATGTCCGGGGTACAGGGGTTCCATCAATTTTTTCCAACACGTACGAGCCCTTTTCACTGGCTTCTTTGACTCGGTACGGTCCCTCCCACTTAGGGGTTAGCTTGCCGGGGGCTTCAACACGGCTCGCATTATTGTTTCAGAGCACATAATCTCCGACCTTGAACTTGTATAGTTTGGCCCGGGCGTTATAGTATTTCTCAATCTTCTTTTTGTATCGAGCTTCCTTGATCGCTGCGATGTTCCGACGTTCTTCAAGCAGATCAAGGTTAGATCGGAGCTCACGCTCATTTTCCTCCCATGCTTTACATCTTTGGTTCGGGAGTCCGATCTCTGTGGCAATCATAGCCTCTGTGCCGTACGTAAGACTAAACGGTGTTTCTCCGTTACTGGTCTTGTGCAATGTTCGGTGAGCCCACAGCACGTTCGGTAATTCATCTGCCCAACCTTTGCCTTCGTAACCAAGCCTTCTCTTTATCCCATCGACAATTCTTTGGTTTATCTGCTCGACTTGCCCGTTCCCTTGTGGGTGGGCAACCGATGAAAAGACTTGGTTAATCTTCAAGTTTTCACACCAGCGTTTGAACGGATTTTCCGCGAATTGCTTTGCATTATCGCTTACAATGTAGAGTGGAAGACCAAAACGGCACACGATTTGTTCCCAAAAGAATCTCGTTACATTGTAGCCGGAGATGATTGTAAATGGTCGAGCTTCCACCCATTTGGTGAAATAATCTACCGCGACAAGCAAGTATTGGGCGCTTCCGCTCGATCGTGGAAAAGGTCCGACTATGTCAATGCCCCATTTTTGAAAGGGCCACGCCGCGGTTACCGGTATCATCTCGTTCTTTGCTCGAAGACTTATGGGTGCGTGCTTTTGGCACTCGTCACACTGTTGGAGCTCCTTTACTGCACTATCGTGCATCCCGGGCCAGTAATACCCTGCATTTTTTACCTTTGTCACGATCATCTTAGGTCCGGCATGGATGCCGCAGATGCCATAGTGTATTTCCCTGATGATATAACTGGCTTGCTCCGGGTCCAGACACTTTAACAGAGGCCCGAGGAAAGTCTTTCGGTATAAGCCTCCTTCTTGCATCTGGTATTGAAGAGAGTTGATTTGGATCTTTCTTGCTTCCGCTTTATCAATCGGCAAAACGTCATGCACCAGGTAGTTAATTATTGGCGTCATCCACGTTTGCGATGGTGCTTCGACCTGCATAACCTGCGGAGCTGCAATCGAAGGTGCAGTTAAAACTTCCACTCTCACCTCTTTGGCTAGGTGACTGAATGATACCGATGCCAATTTGCTCAATGCATCAGCCTTCTTGTTCTTGCTACGGGGAACATGCTCGACTTTGCATGCTTCGAATGATGCCATAGCTTGCTTCACTTGCTCGAGATACTCGATCATGTTTGCTTCCCTCGCCTCATATTCTCCGTTTACTTGATTCGCTACGAGCAATGAATCTACATGGGCTACGACATTTTTTGCTCCGACCTTCAGCGCTAGACGTAGGCCAGCTAAGAGGGCCTCGTATTCGGCTTCGTTGTTTGAACTCTTAAACTCTAGCCGGAGCGCGTACGTCATATCCGTTCCTTCTGGATCGGTGAGAATTAGGCCAGCCCCTGCTCCTTCGGCACTAGAAGCTCCGTCGGTATACAGGGACCAAGGCTTCTCTAGAGCTTTTTCAACTTCTTCCGTTTTTTATCCTCCTGCATTTCAACTAGGAAATCGGCTATCACCTGCCCTTTTAGTGGACCCTTGGTTCTGAAGGTG